>CAUYOR010023901.1:0-11329 GCA_963573925.1 Callimico goeldii
GGTCTGGATGTAACATGCCGTTGGGTTTTGGTTGTGTCTTTTGATTGGGGGATTTAGTCGATTTAAATTTAGGGTTATGCCATTTGATGTTAACTGGCTATTTTATCCATTCTTTGGTGTAAATTCTTCTTTGTGTTGGTATTCTTTACTTTTCGGTATATTTTTGAAAGGCTAATACTGGTTGTTTCTTTCTGTGTGTAATGCTTCTTTCAGAAGCTTTTGTAAAGCGGGCCTGGTGGAAATAAAATCTCTGAGTTCTTGCTTGTTCATGAAAGATTTTGTTTTTCCTTCAGTACTTTAAATTGCTAGAATTTAAAATCGTTTAGATTATTTCAAGATAAAATATATTGCAATATATATGTAAACAATGCTTTTTTTCACTAAAGAGAAAAAAATTGGCCCTATCCCTAAAGGATTCACTTTGAATTCTCTCATGCTGTCTACATTCCTTAATGGTTTCACAAACTCAGACATATATGGCCAGATATATTCATATGTGTGAATTTTCCTTGCCTGCAGCATAAAGAGATCTATTTTAGCTCACTCTTAATGATAGCCTGAATATTATATTCGAGAGTTGTCAAATCGAAAATGCTTTAACTGAACTGAAACATGTTTTGGGGTTTTTTGAGAATTAAAAGATAAAATCATCACTTTTCTGGCTGCATTTATAATGTGGAGTGAAATCCTCCTAAATAATCAGAAGAAAATGCCTTTGAAAGCATCTGAATGCTAAGTCTATTTCATATAGAACCTCAGATTTGGAATTACTGACCTCAATTCTTCTTTCTCCTTCACTTCAATAAATATTGATTATAGTACTTATTTATGTTAGATGATCTGCTTCATGCCATAAAGAATAAAAAAAAATAAGAGGATTTGGCTTCTGTGGTACATTGTTTAATGGTCACAAATTCCTCCCATCTCAGGTGACATCTTCCTCTGTACTCTGATTATGCTGCACCTTCTACCTAGAGGTAGAGACTCTTTGCATCTCTTCAAATCAGGATGGTTATGCGGCTTTCTTTGACAAATAGAATGCGGTATTAGGAATTTGTGAGTTCCAAAGTCTACTTCAAGAGACTTCACAACTTTTGCCCTTTCTCTCTTGGAACTCTGTGAAACTATACTGTATAGAAGTCCAAGATCAAAGACTACCTGAAACTCTCCATCTCCTGCAATTAAACTCAACTAACAGCTGACCCTACATCTGAATGTAGTCAAATGAGAGAACCCAGTAAAAATCAGCAAAGAACCAGGCACTCAAGTCACATAATCATGAGAAATAATAAATCACTGTTATTTTAAGCCACTAAGTTTTGATGTAGTTTGCTATTCAAAAATATACAACAAACCCAAATTGGTACCTTTGTTTTAACAAAGACTTAAAACTTACGACATTGGTTTTAGTTCTGTGTTGCAAGTAAAGGCCGAAAGGCAGTGAAAAGACTATTAGCAAAAGTTGGAAGCGCAGTAAGGAACTCTCTGTGGGCTGGGGAAATATCTAAGGCTGGGAAAGGCAACTCGTGTTATAGAGTGGTGGTACATTTCCAAGAATGTTTTCTGAGATAATGTAGAGCCTGGAAAGTGCACCTAATAAACTTGTGGATCTGGCAAAAAGTGGAAAGCATTATTTGGCACATTCTTCTATGTATGAAAAGTTATGTCAGAGAGAGATTAACTATAAAGAGGAATCTCTTCGCTTTGTTAGTATACTTTAGAGGAGGGGTATAAGGCCAAGATTTGTTTGGTTGGAAAATAAAGCTCTTTCATATAATCAGTTTCTCCTGCTAGCAAACAATTATCGATGTATGAGATGGCCTTAACAAAAAACATCAAATCACACTATGGTTTCTGGACTTTGTTAAAACTTTAGAAAGGTTTTAGATGGTGCCCATTAGACACTATCAGCTAGACAAAAGAACATCAGACAAACTCAAGGTGTTAGCAGCTATCCACCTAAAATACAGAGAGGTCTAGCTCAAAACAAGAATAGATGTGGCTTGTGGTGCACGGCATGAACATTGAGAAGACTCATAGGAAACTCATGGTGTTTTTAAGATGGTTACAATGATAACTTGCCAAGGAGAATAATAAACCAGAAAACACTTCAAAAAAGCAGAAACCAGCTCCTATCAAAGAATACTTTCTGTCCCTAAAGTAGGGGGAACTGGCAATATGGCCCAACTGGACTTCAAATTCTGGTGCTTCTCATTCTTCCCTATTTTGAACAGATGTGCCTGTTGCAATTATCCATGTCATGGTATGTTGGGTGTATGGGCAGATACCTCAACATTTTAGTTCACAGATATCTAGATCAAGAATTACTGTGCTCTGCTTATACACTGCTGGTGGGAGAGACAATTAATTTAGCCATTGTGGAAGACAGTGTGGCAATTTCTCAAAGGCCTAGAGGCAGAAATACCATCCAACCCAGCAATACCAATTCTTATCTCCATCTGAGACCACCTCATCCTGGAACTTGTTCATATCACTATCAGCAATTTTGTCAAAGCCATTCAATAAATCTCTAGGAGGTTCCAAACTTTCCCACATTTTCCTATCTAATTCTGACCCACCCATCCTCTGTCTATAACCCATTTCCAAAGTCACTTCCACATTTTTGGGTATCTTTTCAGCAACACCCCACTCCTGGTACTAATATACTGTATCAGTCCATTTTTATGCGGCTGATAAAGACATACCCAAGATGGGGAAGAAAAAGATGTTTAATTGAATTTACAGTTCCACACGGCTGGGGAAGCCTCAGAATCATGATGGGAAGTAAAAGGCACTTCTTACATGGTGACAGCAAGAGAAAATGAGAAGGATGCAAGAGCAGAAACCTCTGATAAAACCACCCAATCTCATGAGACCTATTCACTACCATGAGAAAAGCATAGGAGAAACCGCTGCCATGATTCAAATTATCTCCCACCAGGTTCCTCCCACAACACATGGGAATTATGGGAGTACAGTTCAAAATGAGATTTGGATGGTGACACAGAGCCAAACCACATCAATACTCAAAGGAATATAAATCATTATATTATAAAGAAACATGCACACATATGTTCATTGCAGCACTATTCAGAATAGCAAAGAAATAGAATCAACCTAAATGCCAATCAATGATAGACTGAATGAAGAAAATGTGGTACATTTACACTATGGAATACTATGCAGCCATAAAAAAGAATGAGATCATGTCCATTGCAGGGACACAGATAGAGCTGCAGGGCATTCTCCTTAGCAAACTAATACAGGGACAGAGAACCAAATACTGTATGTTCTGACTTATAAGCAGGAGCTAAATTACTATAACACATAGACACATAGAGGGAACAACACACACTAGGGCCTATTAGAGAGTGGAGGGTAGGAAGAGAAAGAGGGCCAGAAAAAATAACTAATGGGTAGTAGGCTTAATACCTAGGTAAGGAAATAATCTGTACAACAAACCCCCATGACACAATTTTGCCTGTGTAACAAATCTGCACCAGAGAAGCCTTGTCCACTTCTGAATCTGAAGCAAAACAGGGGATCATGGCCTTTGAGCTTGACACTGAGAATTGAGGTGAGATTTTTGGTGGAATGTGACTGTATTTTGCCTGTGAGAGAGGTGTGAGTTATTTTGGTCACATTAAAAGACTCAACAATTTTTTCAACCTACATGTTCCTCTGCAATATTACTTTGCTATTCCTCCCTCAAGAGGTGGAATGGACTTCCTTATCCCTTGTGTCTGGACAGGTCTTGTGATGTGCTTTGGTCAACAGGATGGAGTTGGAGTGACACTGCAGGAACTGTGACCTCAAGAGGCCTCGAAGCTTCTGCTTTTGCTCTCTTGAAGAACTGCCCCGAGAATCCCAACCTTAAAGACCCCTGGGCTGAAAGAGAAGCCTGGCCATCCCACCTATTCCAGCTGAGCTCAGTACCTAAAGGACGCGCCCCTGCACCCAAATAAATGCATCACATGAGTAGGATTCCAGAAAAAGCCACCTAGTCAACACACAGAATCATAAGAAATAGGAAAGGCAAGACATGTGTAGCAATGCATAGCTGAGACAGTTTGTGTTCCTTAGATGCCTATAAAGTATTAGGAGAGAGAAAACCACACTTTCTTAAGGATACATTTAAGGATGATTGTGTTTAGTATCATAAGAGACATAGTAAAATTTAAGAGGTTCAATGCACCATAGACTCAATTCTGTTTGGAAAGACTGGTGAATATCTATATTTAAGACAACTTTTAAGCAGAACCTTGAAAAGTATTTTAGTTAAAGGAAGAACAAGCAGCAGTTTCTTGAAGTAATTTATTAATTAATTGATTAATTGAGGTGAGAAGATTACTGCTTCCAAAAGGAGCAAGAGTGGGCTGGGGAAGATGGGAAGAATCATTCTAACCTATCAGTAGTTCATTTATGTTTCCTGAAAATAAGAGCTGTCCTATCTTTACATTTCATTTGACAACAAACTTCTCTAAATTCATTATTTAATAAGAGAAAGTGAGTAAAATCCTCTTTGGGTGAACTTCTAAAATTTTGACATCACTGATGGCACTGGAAATCTCTAAGATTTACTACTTAAGCAAACTCTAGGCACCCACAGCACACACACAGAGGTAGTTGTTCAGGACAGAGATGAAGGAAGTTACTTATCATTCCATCTCCCATCCTTCATGTGGGGCTCAGAATCTTTGGAAGGATGACATCAATTTACAGTAAATGTGTACTTTCCCTTTCTTACATCTATCAGGACTTGAAAGAGTTTGGCAAGGATGAACATTAGTCTCCAAAGGGATCTAACATGTTTCCATTCTACATGCCTGTAATGAATATTAGAGAAGAACACATCTGTTTCCATAAATATGGGCAAACAGAAAATAAATCCCTGGATATTTACTCATACTGAAGAATTTAGTAATTTATTCAATACATACTTAATGAACACCTACTATGTGCCAGAGGATATTTTGGGTACTTGGATATATCAGGGGACAGAACATACAAAGATCTCTATTCTCCTTTTGGGAATTTATATTCTAGTGGAGCTAGGGTACATGTGAAAGAAGGACAATAATAAAAAATAGGTTGAACAAACAACTAAATATATAATGTTTTAGAAACTAATAGGTGTACAGAAAAGAAAAAATAGAATCAGGGAATCTGCAGTACAAGCATAGAAAAGGGATTGTGGTGGTAACTTGAATGGTCAAGGTAAGTCTCATTGGGACTATGACAGCAGAGTAGAAACTTGCAGGAGAGAAAATACTGAAGATATTTCTCCCTCTAAAGTAGATTATTTATAAGAAACAAGAGAAAATATTTGAAAATAAAATGAAATTTTCTCATTTATCACTTCTTAAATAATCCCAGAGGATATGGCATCTCCGGAGCTTTAAGAAGCTGTGTGCAAAGGGGTCACCCTGGTAGGAGAAACTTCATGGACCTGTATAGCACTACTGCTGAGCAGAGTAACAAGAGAATCATCAACTGAAGAAATATGGGAAATGTTGCCTGAATCAAAGAAATGCTCCAGGTAGAGAATGTAGAATGTGCATTATGTTCCAAGAAAACAAAATGTCAGAATAACAACCATTCCCATGCATATGCAGTGGGAATTTTTTCAAAATCTGAATGGAAAAAGAGAAAGAAGAAGAATAGGAGAGAATCTTACACGCATCCAGAAGAAAAAAAAATCAGGTCACCCAGAAAAAAAAATCCACATCAAAATGAGGTTGTTCTCAGCCTCACCAGCAAATGAGAGGGCTGAGAGGTAAACTAGCAAATCGGCACAAAATTTCTAGGGATAAAGCCTGAGAGTCTGTGCCCCATCGGCTCACCCTTCACGTGGGAAAACAAGGCAAGCGGGACCTCGGCTGTATGAAGCATGCAGAATTCTACTGCCAAGACAAGCTTCCTGAATAAGCCACTGAAAAATCTACACCAGGACAATGAAAAACACATCAAAACATGTCCAGAATGGGGATATCTTGGTGAAAAAACAGGCATTGCGCAGAAAAATGAATAAGATACAGAGATGAGTTTCAATGTTTGTTTTAAGCATGTTTTAAATGGTTATAAAATTGATTACGATTGGCATTTTTTAAGTGAAAGAAATGCACTTTTATTTGTAAGTTAATAGAAAACAAATGGTAGCATCCATAACACAGAGTAAAGAAAGGAAAAACTAGTCCAGAGGGAAACAGTATCACATTTCTTATCTTCCTCAAGAGGTAGGGTTATGGTTTGAGGTTTGTGTTCCCCATCTGCCCAAATTCAAAAGCAGAAATTCTAACCCCCAAGGTGACGGAATTAGGAGGTAGAGCCACTGGAAAGAGAGCTCATGAGGGCTTTAGGGCCATCAGTGCCCTTATAAAAGAGGCCCTAGAGATCTTGTTTTCTCCTACTGCCGTGTGAGGACAGTTAGAAGACACCGTCTATGAACCAGGAGAAAGGCCCTCACCAGACAGTGACTCTGTTAGTCTCTTGATCTTGGACTTCCGAGCCTTCAGAACTGTGAGAAATACATTTCTGTTGTTTAGATGCTAGTTTATAGCATTTTGTAATAGAAGCTTAAATGGACTAAGCCAAATGGTTTTAAAACTACTAATTTTTTATTTACTGTAAGAGTTAATTTCGTACAGTTCTAGGATTGCCTTTGAAAAATCTAAGTTAACCATCATTGTCATTGAAAGCACAAAGCTTATCTTTTATTTTTTAAAAAACTTATCTTTTAGATTATTCCCAGAAAAATAGCAAATAAAAATAAATATATACAGCAAAAATGAACTTTTCTTTCAAAAAAAGAAAAAAATCATTAAACTAACACCATCTACAACAATTATAACTTATAAGAAACACATATGAAACAAAATACAGAAAAGCTTAAAACAATTAAGGTGATCAAAGGCAAAGTGGAAAACTCTAAAAAAAAAAGAGTAGTATATAGAGACAGAATGTTAATATCTGATAAGTCAGAATCATTAAAATGATAAATGGTATAATTTTATATGGATAAAAACTATAATAAATGCTAAATACATAAAGAATAATATAGTACTTACAGGAAGCAAACCTACAGGGAGACTGATAAAAATGCAATTACATAAGAAGAATTGACATACAGTTATCAGCTTATGACAGACCACATGTAAAAATAATTAAAGGTATAACTTTTTGATAAAAATACAGAACAAATTTATCAGCATTTTAGATGATATGATTGTATGTTTGAGACTCAAGAAAATGAGAGAAATAAGATGAATAAATATAAGGTAAATATGGAAAAATATACTTTTTTCTATATTAGAAATCCTGTTTAAGGTGGCAGAATAAGTGAATGCTATAAAGCAATAACCTTCCCCCAACCAAACAGAAACGTGGAATAAATATAAATTTAAAGGTGTTAATTTATAAATAGAGTCAAAACTAAGAAATTTCCAGGAGTCACAAATAAGCAGGACTTATCAGAGGAATGAGGGTCTTGAAGCCTCATGGAGCAAATTAACTAGATCTGTCTTTCAGGGATTAGGGCTTTAACACATCCATAGTGATGAGATGGAAGCCAAGACCTTTGGACTGAAACTAACACTGGTCTTCCCACATAAAATGAGGAGCTGGAAGTGAGGAATCATAGCTGTAACAGGAGTGAAGAGAACATTGCCTTCCTGTCTTTGGGCATGACACAGAATGGGGCTTTCACTTGGGTCCATGGTGGGGAAAGAAGGAGCCAAAACTAAAAATTAATGCTTAACCTCCCCTAATTGGTGCAATGCCCAATTTCTCACATAGAAATCCTTGCACAAGGAAGCAATATAAAAATGGGTACAGAATTAGTGAGACCACAGAGGTAATAGGGCTACTCCAATAGCAGAGAACTCAGAGACTCTATAGAGGATAATTCCCACCACAATGAGCTCATGAAAAAAACCACAAACGACATGACAAAATTCAATGCCATAGCAGAGTCAACATCCAAAAGTGACAGGGGAAATTATATCCAGGACTATAGCTAATTGAATAATCTGAAAGAAAATTTAAAATGTATATGTTTAAAATATTCAAAGATAAAAGAAAAATAGAATACTTTAGATAAAAATAAAATATTATGAAAAAATAGATTTAAAATATTCAAATAGAAATTACAAGAACTAAAACTAAAATTAAACTAAAACTAAAACTAAAACATTGAATTACGAACAGATGAGACTTAAGCCAGATACAGGAAATCATGCCTGTAATTCCAACTCTTTAGGAGGCCAAGGCAGGAGGATCTTTAGAGCCCAGGAGTTCAAGACCAGCCTAAGCAACATAGTAAGACCCCCATCATCTCTTAAAACAACAAACAAAAAGGACTAGATTGGATTAAAACAAAGTTCGGAACTGGAGGGCAGAACTGAGGAGATAAAGAGGTCTTTCCAAATGCTGTATAGAAACTTAGAAAACATGAAAGAAAAATGAAAAGTCTTGAAAATAGAAAGAGAAGTTCCAGCAAAAGACAAATAGGAATTTCATATGAAGATAATAAAAATAATAAAAGTAAGCTAATAAAGAGATGAGAATTTTCTAGAACTGTAGAAAAAATACATGAGTCCTGAGACTGAAAGTCTGAGCATAAGACTATAAACTCCTCTATGAATACTTAAGCTCCCTGAAAACAGAACTTCTTCATTTTTCAGCTCTGTTTTCCTGGTTTCTAGGAGACATCTGGCACATAGTATGTATTCAATAAGTATTCATTGAAAGAATTTTAAAAATGAGTGAAACAAAAAGCATATCAAGTCCCAGGCAGGATTAAAAACCATGATCTTAAAACATCATAACACAGCTACAGAACACCACAAAGAGAAAAATTTAAAGCCTCCAGAGAGTAAAATCAGATTACCATGAAGGAACAGCATTTAGACTGACAATAAGCTTTTTAAAGCAACCAGAATGCAATTAGTTAATGTCTTCAGAGGGTTCAGGGAAAATAATTTTAGTCTAGAACTAAATGCACACTGACATAATTAAAGTGAAAAGAAGAAATAACATTTTCCAGCATACACGGGTTGTTTAGAGAGTTTACTAGCCCCAGTCCCTTACTTCAGCAAGAGAAATGAACCCACAACTGGGACTGCACTGCAAGGCTTCACAGTGAGCAAAGAAATTGGTAAAACACCTCGATAAATTTGCACAGGCATTGACTGCCAAGTAATAACAAACAACAATAGTGACCATGGTATTGAAGACATGATAATACAACTAAAACAATAGACATCAGGCAGTGATTTTAAAGACAAGACTTCAGAATCAACCTGAAGCATTTTTATTCTGGATGAGAATAGAGAGATTGATTTTAGACATTTTAAAGCAAAATCTACTGCTATGCATATATATTAAAGTTTTGGAAATAACATGTAAACATAGAAATAGAGAACTTCTAAACCAGAAGGGAAAGTGGAGAAGTGAAAGAAAAAATGAAACTTGTTCAGACCAACAGAAAGTAGTGCTCAATAGGGTATGGACAATAAAGCGCTGTATTGTGAGCAAGGAGAAACGGGTGCTCTCAGAAACTGCTGGTGGAAATAGAGACTGGAACAACATTTCTGGAAAGCTGGAAAACTACATAGACCAAGAGCCCTAAAAATTTTTGTTGCTCGTTAATTCCACATCTTGGAATTAATCCTAGGGGATAAAAATTGAAGATGTGGAAGAATACTCCTATGTAAAGATGTACCAATATTTATATTGGTGAAAAGTTGGAAATAGTGGAATGTCCAGGATTGAATTTTAAACTATCATGAGGACTCCCCTCATGATAAAAGTGGCTTCCCCCAGCATTTGGCTCATTTGCCTATCTGCTTTTAGCCACGTGAGGACATAGCATTCCTGCCATCCAGAAGAAGCAGCACCAAGGCACATCTTGGAAGCAGAGAACAACCCTCACCAGACAAGGAACTTGGCGGTCTCTTGATCTTAGGCTTCCCAGGCTCCAGAACTCTGAGAAATAAATTTCTATTCTTTATAAATTACCCAGTCTCAGCTATTTTGTTATAGTAGTACACACGTGAACTAAGATAATATTTAGTAACCTAATAAAGTATCCATAATATAATTTTAAGTGAAAAAAAGCAGAATCATAAAAATAATTGACCTTTGAGTGCTAATGATGGGCCAGACATTTTTATGGACCTTTACTTGTATTAGCTCCTTTAATTCTCAATACAAAAAACAAAACAAAACAAAAAATTCTCAATACAACCCTTTGAGATAGATACTATTATCCTCATTTTATAAGTGAGAAAATTGAGGCACAGAGTGTTGAAATAACTTGCCTGGGCTTAGGCAATGGGAAAGTGATGGAGCCCTGACTCAAACTCAGACAGTCTAGTCATAGCACCTGAGCTCTCATCACAGTGCTGTCCCATCTAGAATCAGGAAGCTATACACACTGGATGCTCAATTGTATGTGTGTATATGAGAACAAAATATATCTTAATTGTCAGTGTAAACTGTGGTTCCATCTAGTAATGAGATTAAGGATGATTTTTAACGTCCTTACACTTTCTCTATTTTCCTTATTTTCTTCTATGAAAACGCTTAGTCTTACAATCATGCAAGACTTCATAGTTAGGCTAGAGTAATCAATCCACGCGATGGTCATTCTGTACTACTAGCCCAATAGGGTACTTTCCTCTCCATACACCACAGAATTATACTCTTGTGTGAGCAAGTAGAATAAGAATATAATATGGTGGTTCTTAAGCTTCTTTGAGTTGTGAAGCTCTTAAGAATCTTCTAGAAGCTGGGTATCTTCTCCTCCACCAAAAGCACATGTCTACATTTTAAGAGATTCATGTATTGGTAGTAGCCAATTACAGAGTGAAGGTCAGTGTCTTCAGGTTAAGAATAAACCAGGTTAAGGGGCTCCATGTATTCAACAGCTTCAATCACCTAGACCACTTCAGAGTCCAGGGAAGGAATTACAGCTGGCCCATGTTTCCCTCCTGACTAAGATGTTGTAGAGCTTGTGGCCCTTGTAAGTGCCCCTGCCCCTTCCCTATCTGTAAGTATCTGGGTACTGGAAGGACCAAAGCAGCATAAGTGTAAACATATAACCCATTCAAAAGTGGGCAAAGGATATGAACAGACACTTTACAAAAGAAGACATATATGAGGCCAACAAACATATGGAAAAATGCTCATCATCACTGGTCATTAGAGAAATGCAGATCAAAACTACATTGAGATACCATCTCATACCAGTTAGAATGGTGATCATTAAAAAATCTGGAGACAACAGATGCTGGAGAGGATGTGGAGAAATAGGAACACTTTTACACTG
>CAUYOR010023903.1:0-44230 GCA_963573925.1 Callimico goeldii
GGATTACAGGCACACACTACCATGCCCAGCTAATTTTTTGTATTTTTAGTAGAGACGGGGTTTCACCAGGTTGACCAGGATGGTCTCGATCTCTCGACCTCGTGATCCACCCGTCTCGGCCTCCCAAAGTGCTGGGATTACCGTTCAGAAAGTGTATTTGAACAGTGTTACAAATCAGGACAGGATTAATGTGTGCTATGGCTACACTTGACATTCATTTATGTATTGTTATTGAATTTACCCGTGTTTTTCTTTCCTAGTTTTAAGGGTTACATTGTAGTCTATGTACTGCATGAGGGATAACATTCCCAGTTTTGAAAACAAAGACATGTAAACCATAATCTTCTTTAATAAGCACTTTTTTCTGCAAAGTTTAATCCAAGAATCTTCTTGAATGTTGTTTGGTTTTTCTTTAATTATACCATTGTAGAAATAAAATAGATGAGTATTAGAGACAAAAATAGGAACAAATACATGCCTCATATATATTCTATATAAATTAACCCATGTTTTGCAAATGTTCATTTGTGTAATGAGTTATTGAACCTGCCATAATTCTTTTTCCATTTATATATTAGATACTACTGTTAATTATTCAGTGTCTTCTGTAATCTACATGCAAATAATATCAATTAAAATCAGAAAAAATATATATAGTCCTTTTTTTCAAGTAAGTACAGACAGCAGAGAGAGAAGGACGAATTAATGTGATAAATGACAGAGTTATGAGCAAAGTGTCTGGGGACAGGAAGGATTCCTAACCTGACTAATGCGGTGGGGTATGGAGGCAGGAGATGCTTCTAGAAGTAGTCATACTTGATGTGCTTTGAGTTCAGACCATCATGCAAGTCTCCCTCCATTGCCCATGCAAAATGTTGTACCAAGATTAAATCTTGAAATAACCCCAATAAGAATTTAGAGATTTCTAAATTCAAGTTTTCTAGCGTTTAAGTTATTGAGTTCTGTCAGTGACCACTTTGAGCTATTATATGAATTCCACAAAGATTCGGCATTGTTGATACTTATATTTGACTAGATTTAAGGAAGAACTATGTGCAGCTGCTATTTTCAAAGCATTATGGCAGTGTTGACAAGACACAACATGAGGTAGCAATGATTCTGCCTCTTACTTTAGGCATAAAAGCCAAGGGGAGAATATCTTCTGGCTAACCTCAACTTGCTTATTTATAGGAAAAGGTAGGAAAATTAGTTTAACATTTAGTTTTTCCTTTACTGACTTGCACATTTTATTTAATTATTCAATAGGAATAGTCTTCGTAGCAGATATTTGAAATAAGCAAGTTTGTTTCTAGAGCGAAATACAAACCAAAATGTCACAAGGTTTGTAAAATGGCTGAGCATGCTTTCTAACTTCCTACCTAGTTTTAACAGCTACTTTGCAGGTGCACTACTGAATTGATTTAAAAACGGAGGGCCTTTTGATAGGATAGAGGACACTGCAAGTATAATTTGTTAAATGAAACCTTGCTGAGGTGAGCGCGGTAGTCCTGGGGTGCTACTAAATAGAGACAGCATGGCGCTGCCCTTCCTGGCCATGGTAACAACAGGATTCTATTCTTAATGGCAACACTGGGATGACTGACAGCAGCTCTGGACTAATGCCTCAGAGTGACTACCTCTAGCTCCAGGAACCCAGGAAATGGGACCTAGTTGCTGCCGGCATTATTGTCATTATTATCCAATAATTGTTACTCAACTATGTGCGCAAAATATTTTACTGACTTGTAATTATTTCTAAAACAGTAATAGTAAGTTAGGCAAAAGAAAAATCTTAGAAAAAAGTTGATACCATTTGAAAAAAATCAGACTTTTAAACTAAGTTACATTTTAGTTTAAAAAAGCTTTGATTATTATGAAAGCAGTGATTTGGAGAGAGATGAAAAAAAATATCACTCATGGTTAATTCATTTTCTTCCACAGCACTCATTCAATACATGTCACTGACTGATTTCATGATGTGTAAGGGAGGTAGCTGAGGAAGCTCACCACAGGATGGACAGCTATACCGTAAGAGGAAAGACCCACTGGGGCCAGGGAGAGAACCTGATTCAACATCAACTTTACTTATTTAATAACAGTGTAGAGAAGAGACTGCTGAGAGAAGTTGCTGGAAGCAGGTGACCCATGAGGACACTGGTACATTTTCTTGCTGAAGAAGTCAGACCTGCAACGGAGCTGTGGCAGTGCTAAGACTACGAGCTCATAGTTTAGAAGATGAGTAATATCATTAATAAGGTACAATTCATGAGGAAAATTTTAAAAAAATATATGACTCTATTGTTTTGAGCTGAGTAACAGAAAAGATGTCAAGAACATTAATGATGAGAGATAATATACAAAGAAGCAGTGGCCAAATTGTGTAGACTAACAGAACCAGGACCCCAAATCTGCAGCAGTTAAGGAAGCCAAACCGCAATCTTTGCAGCGATAAGCCTCAATGGCCAAGACTTGATAAATAATAGACAGCTTCCCTATTTTTGGCCCAAGTGGGGACTAACTGAAAAAGCTAAATATGCTGCTCTAAAAAAAAAATCACATAAAATATCTCACTCCTAGTTAGCTGTCCTCCAGCTTTCTTGTGCAAACAACCTCCAGTGAGGGCAAACCGGAATCCTTCCCCTTTTCCCACAATATAGCTTTCCCATTCCTCTTCCTGCCTTTGACTCTGTACCATAGCAAGTGGTGAGGGCCTAACTCTCCACAAGCTCTGAAAAAAATAGTTGTTGCTCGTTCTCATTTGGGTAATCCTTGTTTATTTCCACTACAGAGGAAAGTAGTGGAGTTTAGAAAAAGAATTCAAGGCAATAAGGTCACTTTTAGATTTGAGCAGGTGTCGTATTAAGACCTCCAGGTAGGTCTGTCTAACAGACAATGTAATATTCGATACAGTATTCTGAAGAAGAGAAACTACACACTGCTGCACCACTCCAATTCACATTACTCAGTACACTGAGGAAAAATGATTAACAAAGTGAAACGAAAAACAAAAACCACTGTCCATTGGGTTGGTAAAAGATTAGCATTGTTAAAAACACAAAATGCACCGAACCATCAAGGAGATGATTTTATTCAGGCTGCTGCAGTTGGGAGAATTTTATTAACCACGAATATGCCAAAAACAGCATAAAGTCTTGGGTTTTATAAAGGCAACTGAACAAGGAAAGTATTCGTGAATGTTAGGGAGTCAAGAGGGAAGACAGAGACAAGTCTTATTTCAAATATGTGAGGGTCTGGCAGTTGCTCCTGCTCAACTCTTTCCATTTGGAAAGATAAATATAAAAACAAAATATCTTGCTTACCTAGTAACCTCTACACAAAAGGAGAAGATAAAGAAAAAAGCTGTATTATTCAATAAGCATTAATCCAGAATGTGATCCACTTCACAAACTGCTAATAATTATAAAGACAGAAAGGAATCCCCTTGTTATATGGCCAAGCAGATATAATTAGATACATACATATTCTCAAGACAAACAATAACTTGTCCTCATGTTAGAGGATCGGTGGTACAATTTGTTACATGTAGTTCATCCTAAATCCAATTGATAATGGGATTGAGCATCTGTGTTGGCTACGTTTAATCCGAAGGAAAAATAAGCTTGTCAAACTTAGGTTCCCATTATGAAGAAAACTGGAAGATGGGGGAGCTATCTTCCTTGATGTATACATCTCAAAAGAAATGTTCTCTAGGTCTTAAAACTGGTAAGATGTTTATTTAGCTTTTAAAAGATTCACATACATTTTAAAGAGACAGAGAGCGGACTTACATGTTTTCTAAGATAAATGCTCTAAGAAGGGGAGTGGGGATGAGTTTCTTCCTTCTTGTTAATAGGCTTCATTTTCTTTTCTTTCTTGATGTGTATCTACCCTTGCAATGCTTCCTTACCCCTCCCCAGGAGTGCTCCAGCCCAGTTTCTTCGTTTATTCAGTAGGGATAATGATATCAACCAAACTATCTTTTTGTGATGATTAATTGAGCTTGTACATGAAAACAATTAAAACTGTGCCTAGCACGTAAAAAATTCTGAATAAAGTTTCATTAATGAGAAAATAATTGTATATGTATGAATTCAGAAGTTGTTATTATTTATCTATTATTTATGTAGTTAATACTAAACTTGATAAAATAGCAAATTAAACAGGTCTGTAGCAAGCAACACATTTTTCTCTAATTGAAAAAGAACACAGAAGCCCAGTGAGTGGTGACTGAAATTGAGAAAATACTTTTCTGGATTATATTTCTGAAGATACTGATACAGCAGTGCTGGGAAGAGAAGAGCGTGGTCCCTTCAAATAATACAGAGGTGGGAAGGGGTCTCGGGCTAGTGCCCATGCCCAAGGACCTAGCTGAGGACAGGCAGTCCTGCCTTAGTGCCCAAATGCTGCATTTCCAGCCCCGCAGCCTGCCCATCTGTGTGCTCCACTACAGGCTTGAGCAGCGAGCAACTTTTCTCATTTCAACACTATGTCAATATACTTGTTTTTCAAAGTAATAGAAACTAATCTATTTGAGCAGAGGAATAGAGAAACCCAACACGAATACACCAAAAAAAGAAGAATGCTATTTTTTTCCTAAGGTTTGAGAAATGGAATACCCTTACTTGGTGAGAATAAATCATTCAATGGAATGCCAAATTTAATCCTTTTAAATTAACTTTGTACTTTAAAACACCGCTTTAACTCCTGAAAACGCACACATTCACAAGAAGCAGTTCGAAACTAATGGTTTTCATTTAGAGGAGAGCTCCCTCCCTGAAGCCCAAAAGAAGTAAGAATTAGGTAGAACTAGGAAGAACATTACTTATGGAAATGAACACAGTATTTGAACACATCAGGTGATGTAAGAAATAAACAGGCAATATGGCCCAAAGCAAACCATTGTTCTTGGGGGTTGGGATAAATGCTCATGATGGGTGAGTGAGGCAGTTTTGGGAGATGTGAGAAACCCAGGAAGAAACAGGAGTCTGGTCAAAAGACACCGTTTAGATCATTAGAACCGGAACGACACCGCTAATGGTACAGGAGACACTTTGTTCTGCAACACAAAATGGTTTGCCTTTAAAGTTGTACAAAACAAAACAACTCAACCAAAATAATGACTTTCTAACTAATTAAAAACAAAACTTGTTATCTCTTTAAGGGTGCTTAAGAAATTTTAATTGGAAACTGCAAGTCTTCTAACATCTGTTAGATGTTTTGCCAAATGTATCAAAATGAGAGTTGCTATAACCTTTCTTCTTACACATTTTAATGTCTTCAAACACAACAGTGCGCATATTTTCTGAATTTCTTCATATTAAATGAGCTCTCAATTATAACTATTTTAAACAGTTTGTTTCTCAATATTCTGGAACTGCTCCTTTCTGTGGTAAAAATTATTTTAATTAATACTTATTCTCTGTTTTCAAAATATGAGAAAAAACATCATGTTTCCTTGAGAAAAGTTAGTCTGTTTTTTTTTCCAGATGTTATCCTAATTTATATGTGGCAGGGTAAATAAATATAACATAAATGAACAGTTTTTTCAATAAAGTATTTAAAGCTTAACAATAATTAGATAATAAGAATTTGTTAATTTATTTACTTTTTGAGTCTAAAAGGTATTATATATTGAATTATCAACATAAAGTATTATCTGCTTGTTTGGTAAGAATCTTACTTTTTTCTGATATCTAATGTTACATGGACATATTCATCCTTAAACGATATGTTTTTTTAAAATCCAAGAAAGAATAGCTATAACTTAATCTTCATTTTAAGAAACAGAGTTACAATTTATTGCTAATAGCACTGGCCATCTTTCTGAATTTGAAAATGCTTTTATTTTCTAGAACTCAACACAAGTTAAGTGATTGGAAAGTAATTATCACAATTAATCTCTTGCATCATATTCAAATCCATAAGTCTCTACTCTAGGAATAAAATGATTTTGTCACATGAACTACTGGAGAAAAATGGAGGAAGGCTTTTTACCACTGTTTACTTAACTAACACACTACATAGACCATTACTCTCCATTTCCTCTCTACACATACTACTTAACGGACTCACATGGTAAAGTGTTTGTGGCTTTGGGGGATACACTACAGAATTTTCATTCCTCTGGAATTAAATTTTGCTGCCCTCAAATTAATGACAATTGTTCACAAAGCTATGTATACTAGTTATACTCATAGCACTTAAATATCACCAAAGAAATATGAGAGCAAAATAAAAGTAATCTCTTTAAGCCTGAATGCTTTGAAAATATTTTGTTTGAAAAGGTCTTATGAATTCAGTTTTTTTATACAAATATTTTGCAAGTTCGCTTTTCAAATGACAGTAACAGTAGAAAATTTTATGTAAAATTCTAGAAAGAGGGTGCATTCATTCTGATCTATGTCATTATGCTTTTATTTTATATAAAAGAGGATAAAGAACAATTATTAAGGTGGGTACGGCTGTGTTTTCTGTTAGAGAAACAATGCTAGCCTGCAAGGTGGATCCATAGTTGCAGAAATGTCCTTGACACTGTATCAAAATATTGTCAGTGAATATCAACAAAAAGTTAAGTTATTAACAACTACATGGTTACTACTTTCAAAGCATCCTGTCTTAAATTAGTCAACTTAAAGGATGGTTGCATCACAGGAGAAGGCCTTTCATGCATGAGATGATGAGCCCATCGCGCAGACTGAAATAAGCACAGTGCACAAACAGGTACTTTGGTAACGGAACGTATGTAAAGTGTCCCATTTCACCCACTCACTTGTAGGTATTCAGCAGGTGCCTACCACATAGTACATAGACATGCTACAGGTGTGGAGATAAAATGACAAGGGAAGAAGTATTTTTATGAAAAATAGGAACTGGAAAGCACTAATTGAATTTGGTTTATTGTTTAGTATAATACTGACCGAATGGAGGGTTAGAGGCTAGAGATTGTAAACGTGCTCATGAACAACGAGGGAGATGACGTCTTGTTTCACGTCTGGCGTGTAAAAAGCATAGATGTCATCGCTTTTGCTCTTATAACAAGAAACACACGGTGCAGACTGAAAATCGGTTACTCTTCTTGGACATAGGAAAGAACTGGAGTTCTACTGCAAATTGTCACTCTGAAATCTGGGGAGACAGCTGAATCCAGAAAGTCACAGTTGAGATTTGCTAAAGTGGAGCAGTAAGCTGATCAACACTCTTAAATGGTGGTTTTGAAGACTCTATCACACCCGGAGACTGAGTGTGGGCTAGCTTGAAAGTAAAAAACTGCTCTGGGCCACAGTTTAAACAGAACCCTCAAACATCCTAGATATGACCTCCAGGAACACTTCCAGTGTCTCACAGTAAAAGCCAAAAAAACTTGTCATTTAGTAGGAGGAGGGGAAAAGTAACAATTGTCAACTACGAGTGTCCAGAGCATTCATCTTAATAAAGACCTAATCTCCAGGGCAAAGACTTTCCAGAATCTAATCCCAACTGGAGGAAGGATTTTTCTCTGACCCCAGTTCCCTCTAGTTTGCGTATTTTGCTTGCGGGTTTGAAGGAAAGCTAAGAAATTCTTACGAAGGCAATGACCCAGGGACCTAAGCTCGCTGGAAAACTGAGACTTAAGGATAAGATTACATAATTTCTGCTCCCCAATATCTTACCATCACAAAAAATAGGGCACCAGTATAACAGTGGATTACAATTTAAATTTCAAGAGTGCATAAGTCTACGCAGAAGTTTGTAACAAAGCACATGCAATAAAAATAGAGAAAAAGCAAAAAAAAAAAAATTAAGGCTTTGACCAACCACAGAAAACATTAAACACTGCCCAACTGCTGGCTAGCTAACATATGACCTCACACTAAGGACCTACTTACTTTAGTTCTTACTGCCACTGTGTTTGGCTTTCAATAAAACATTATAAGGATGCTAAAAGGCAAGAAAAACAGCCTAAACAGACCAAGCAAGCATGAGTACCAGATTCAGATATGATGGGGGTTTGCGAATGATTAGATTGGGGATTTAAAATAAGGGTGATTAATAAGCTACGGGCTCCAAGGCAAAAATAGACAAGAAATAACAGAATAATGTCAGCAGAGAGATGGAAATGCTATGAATTAGTCAAAGAAAACTGCTAGAATTTTTTTAAAACCTTGTACCATAAATGAAGAAAATGTTTGAAGAGATAGTCAGGAGACCATACATGGCTGATGAATGGATCAGTGAGCGTGAAGCTAGGTGAACAGGAGCTTCCAGTACTGAAAGAAGAAAATGTTTAAAAGCAGAACACAACACTCCAAAACTGTGGAAAATTTTCAAAAGTTGTAACAAATGTATAAGTGGTACATCAGAAAAGATAAAGAGACAATAGAATCTAAGAAATATGTGAAGCAGCAATGGCTAAGAATTTTCCAAAATTAATTACAGATAAAGGCTGTAGATCTAAGAATCTTCCAGAACAAGCAGGATAAATTCCAAAGACTACACCTAAAACTATATCCAAACTGCACAAAACCAAAAACAAAATGGGAATCTTCTAAGAAGCCAGGTGTAGAGGTCAGTGAAAACACTTACTTGTAAAATAAATAAATAAATAAACAAACACAAGGATAAGAATTATAATAGACTGCTTGTGAAAATTAGGCAAGCAAGGAGAAACTGGAATAAAATCTTTAAATTGTTTAACTTTTTCTAAAAAATGGAATTGCATATCCAGTAAAATCATCCTTTTAAACTGAATAAATACTATCTCAGACAAAAAGAGGAAAGAAAGACTATTTACTGCCAGCACGCAATAAAATAAAAGACTATTTTTTGCCAACAGTAAAAAAATTAAAAGAAAAAAATTCAGGAAGAAAAAAAACATATATATATATATATATGGCTTGGATCTATTGAACGTGAATCAAGAGATTTCTCTTAATAGAGAAAAACAACAAAGAAGAAACAAAATGTCAAAGAAAAACTTAATTTTCATATTCCTAGTTTTAAATAGTGTTCATTTAAAGCAATAATAGTCACTCTGTACTGAGTCATTATAGTTTATGGTTAAGCAAAATGAATGACAGCAACGTCAAAAGGAATGAATAAAGGAATTGAGGATATTCTGTTTTAAGATGCCCATCCTATATATAAAGTAGTAGAGTGATATTTAAAGGTACAACTTGGTAGTTAAAAATTGTATATTGCGAACTCTAAAATAATCACTAATTTATTTTAAATGAAATGATAATTTATATACTAAGAGAGAAGAGAATATTAAATCACATATAATGCCCACTTAAAACTAGAAAAAAGATAAAGAGAAGAAAGAAGATTTAAAAAAAAAAAACAGCAACAAATAGGTTAGGTCCAACTCTGTGTCAATAATCACTTTAAATGTGATTAGTTTAAATACTTAAATTTAAAGACAGAAATCTTTTGAGTGAATATAACACCAAGATGCATTTATATGTTCTGTGCAAGAAACTAATTTTAAAGGTAAAAAGTTACATAGATTAAAAGTAAAAAGATTTTAAAACATAGCATATTTGTAAAGAGAAAGCTGGATAATTTGTTACTTTCACAGAAAAAAAAATAAAAATAAAAAATTAAAAATAAAAAGAATGCTGGATGATTTATGTTACTTTCATACAAATCAGACTTAAGAAAAGTATCAGCCAAATAGAGGGTCATTACATTGTAATAAATAAATAATTTCTCTAGGAATACATAAGTATACTAAATGTGTATGAACCGAACACAGAGTTTCAAAATATGTGCAGGGGAAATAAGAAACTGATATAACTAAAAGTAAAAACGTCCAAACCACTATTATAATTGAAACCTTCAATACCATTCTTTCAATAATTTATAGACATACAAGGTAGAAAATAAGTAAGGATATAGTTGACATGAAGATGACTATCAGATCTAATTAACATTCAGGAAATACAACTCTAAATAATCTTTGCAAACTCGAAAATAATCACTAATTTATTTTAAAGGAAATAATTTATATACTAAGAGAGAAGAGAATATTAAATCACATATAATGCCCAATTAAAACTAGAAAAAAGATAAAGAGAAGAAAGAAGATTAAAAAAAAAAAAACCCAGCAACAAATAGGTTAGGTCCAAATCAGAATATACATTCTCCTCAAGGTAGCATGGAATATTCACCAAAGTTTGACATACTGGGCCATAAGGCTCACCTTCACATATTAAAGAAAAATAGAAATCATACAAAGTATATTACCAGACCACAATTATATTAAACTAGAAAAATAGCTGGCAAAAATAGCTGGAAAATCTCCAAATATTTGAAAATTCTAAAACACAGTTATAAATAACATATAGGTCATATAAGACTCAAAATGTATTTTAAAATACTGACCTAAGCAAAATGAAAATGCAATTTAAAATTTAATACTGTAATACTGCAAAATACAGTGTTTATAATACTGTAAAACAAAGTTTAGGAGAAATTAATAATATTAAATGTGTATGTAAGAAAACAAGCAAGATCTAAAATCAATAATGCAAGCTTCTGTCTTTGAGAATTAAACAACGTAAAGCAATATAAACCTAAAGCAAGCAGAAAAAAAAGAAACAATACAAACTAAAGGGAAAACCAACAAAATCCAAGCAACAATTAGACATCACCTAACACAAGTCAGAATGGCTACTATTAAAAAGCCAAAAAAAATTACAGATGCTAGCGAGGTTTCAGAGCAAAAGAAATGCTTATACACTGCTGGTGGTAATGTAAATTAGTTTAACCACCATGGTAGGCAGTGTGGCAATTCCTTGAAGAACCACAAACAGAACTACCATTTAACCCAGGAGTCTCTTTAGTGGGTATATACCCGAAGGAATAGAAATCATTCTACTAAAAAGACACATGTTATATGTTCATTGCAGCACTATTCACAATAGCAAAGACATGGAATCAACCTAAATGCCTATCAACTGTAGAATGGATACATAAAATGTAGTAAATATACGTCATGGAATACTAATACTATGCAGTGTAAAAAAAAATGGGAATGTGTCCTTTGCACAGATGGAGATAGAGGCCATTATCTTTAGAAAACTAACCCAGGAACAGAAAACCAAATGCTACACATTCTCACTTATAAGTGGGAGCTAAATGATGAGAACTCTTGGATACAAAGAGGAGAACAATGAACACTGGGGCCTATGTGAGATGGAGGGTGGGAGGAGGGAGAAGATCAGGAAAAAGTACTCAGGTACCAGGCTTAGTACCTGGGTGATGAGATAATTTGTACAGCAATACCTCCTGTCATGAGTTTACCCATATAACAAACCTGTACGTGTAACCCTTGAATCTAAAAGTTTAAAAAAAGGAACCAGGTATATAATAGAGAAAAATTAACAATATCAAAAGTTGTTATTTCAAAAGATTAATAAATTGGTATACCATACAGGCTAAACAAAAAATAAATAAAATAAAAAAAAATGAAAGAGAGAAAGAGAAGACACAAATTATCAATACTGGAAATAAAACAGCATATTTACTACTGATCTCAGTCATCAAAAGAATAATAAAGTAATACTGTTAATAAATTATTTTACTACTAATCTGAAAATGTAGACAAAATGGCCCATTTCCTTGAAATGCACAAACTACCAAACTCATGCAAGGAGAAAAAAAAAATCTGAATAGGCTGCATCTATTTAAAAAATTGAATCAATTAATTACCTTCCAAACAAAGTGCCACACCCAGCTGCATTCACTGGAAAAATTACACCACTTCACAATTTGTACTGGAAAATACATGCAAAAATTCATGTTTTAACTCATGAGTCCAGCATTACTCTCATACAAAACAAGATAATCTATTGCAGCCAGTGAAAAGTGCGCCGGGCGCGGTAGCTCAAGCCTGTAATCCCAGTACTTTGGAGGTCGAGGTGGGTGGATCATGAGGTCAAGAGATCGAGACCATCCTGGTCAACATGGTGAAACCCGGTCTCTACTAAAGATACAAAAAATTAGCTGGGCATGGTGGCGCGTGCCTGTAATCCCAGCTACTCGGGAGGCTGAGGCAGAATTGCCTGAACCCAGGAGGCGGAGGTTGTGGGGAGCCGAGATCGCGCCATTGCACTCCAGCCTGGGTAACAAGAGCGAAACTCCGTCTCAAAAAAGAAAAGAAAAGTGCAGAGCAATACCTCTCAGGAATATAGATGTAAAAATCCTGAGTCAACTCACTGCAAATTGTATACTACAATTTATAAATATAATTATCCAACACAACCAATTGGAATTTATTTCAGGTATGCAAGGTTGGTTCATCATCTAAAATTCAATTATTATAATCAGCATCATAAACCAAAAAAAAAAAAACCATCTCATATGATAATATCAATTGGTACAGAAGTATTTTAAAAAATTGAATCCCCATTCATGTTAAAATCCCCAAACAAACTGGAAATATAGAGGAATTTCCTTAACTTGATTAAAAAAGGAAACACAGAAAAGCTGTAACTTTTTATTAATGTGAGAGTAACTAGACACACTTTTTCTTAGATTATGAATAAGCCAAAGATGTTCTTGCACACCACTCCTATCCAACATTGTCTGGAAGTCCTACATAGAGTAATGGGAAAAATAAATCTATATGGATTGAAAAGAAATAAATAAAGCCACCTTTGCTAAATTGTCTATAATCTCAAAAAATCAACAAACCCTTCTAAAACTAATAAATGAGTATCACAAACTTAGATTTTACAAGGCTAATATTCAAATCAATTGTTTTCCTTTATTCCATCAATAAACAACTGAAATTTAAAATAAAATTAAACAAATTTACAATAGAACTTCTACCCTTCAGTGAAATAAGTATTACATATTAAAACATCACAGGATCTTTATTCAAAAAATTTCAAAACTTTATTGAAAGAAGCTAAAAATATAAATAAATGAAATCAGTTTCATTTATGGAATACTCACAGTATTTAGATGTCAGCTTATCCAAATATTATTTATAGATATAGAATAATCCCAATATTAGTCCTGCAAAGTATTATCTACATGTTGACAAACAGACCCCACCATTTGTAAAGAAAGGTCAAGACCTAGATTAGCCAATGCAATAAGGAAAGTCAAACAAACTTTAGAGACCCAAATTCAAAATACAATTTCAGTGGTGTGATAAGGTAGTATGGTATTAGCAAAAGTACCGACACATAGATTACTGAACATTCGCCCAGAAATAGACTTACACAAACATAGTCAACTCATTTTTGACAGAGGAAAAAGGACAGTCTTTACAACAAATGTGCTGGAACGTAAAAAAAAAAAAAAAGTAGAAAAACACCTTATATCTTTCACAAAAATTAACCCCCAACTTGACATAGATGTAAGTGTAAACTGCAAAACTAAAACTCCTAGAAGAAAACAGAGAAAAAAAAATAGGTGACCTTAATTTTATGATGAAACTTTTAGTTATAACACAGAATAATAAGAAATAAATTAAAACTTCTCTCTGAGAGGTAAGAGAATGAAAAGATAAGGCAAAGGCAGAGAAAAATATTTGATAAAGGATTTGTTTCTGAATTTTACAAGAACAGTAAGAAAACAAAAATCATTTTTTTCAAATGCACAAAATTTTGCACAATCAACTCACCAAACAAGAAATACAGATTGCAAATAGACACATAAAAGTGTGTTCAAATATTTTTCATAAGAAAATTGCAAATTAAACCAACAATGATATATGTTTACACACCTATTAAAATGGCCAACAATTGTGCATGATCTGCACATGTACCCCCAAACTTAAGGTATAATAATAAAAAAAGGAAAGAAAAGAAAATCCCACTTTTTGAGGAAAAATTCAAGCCTGCTCCAGAAATTTGCATAAGTAATGAGGAGCTGAATGTTAATCACCAAGACAAGGGGGAAAATGTCTCCAGGGCATGTCAGAGTCTTCATGGCAGTCCCTCCCATTACTGGTCCAGAGGACTAGGAGGAAAAAATGGTTTTGTGGGCCAGGCCCAGTGTTCCTGTGCTGTATGCTGCTCCAGCTGTGACTAAAGGGGGACAAAGTTCAGGCCATGGCTTCAGTGGGTGCAAAACCCAAGCCTTGGCAGCTTCCATGTGGTGTTGAGCCTGAGGGTACAAAGAAGTCAAGAATTGAGGTTTCGGGACCTCCACTAGATTTCAGAAGATATTTGGAAATGCCTGGAGGTCCAGGCAGAATTTTGTTTCAGGGGTGGTACTCTCATGGGCAGTGTGGAAGGACAATGTGAGGTCAGAGCTCCCACACAGAGTGTGTACTGAGGTACTGCCTAGTGGAGCTGTGAGAAGAGGGACACTGTCCTCAAATCTCAGAATGGTAGATCCTCCAACAGCTTGCACCATGCACCCAGAAAAGCCACAGACAGTCAATGACAGCCTATGAAAGCAGTCAGGAGGGGATCTATACCCTGCACAGCCACAGAGGTGGGGCTGCCTAAGACTATGAGAACCCACTTCTTGCATAAGCGTAACCTGGATTAAGACATGGAATCAAAGGAAATCATTATGGAGCTTTAAGATTTGACTGCCCCGCTAGATTTCAAACTGTCAGGGGGCTTGTAGCCCCTTTATTTTAGCCAAATTCTCCCATTTGGAATGACTGTATTTACCCAATACCTGAACCACCATTGTATTTAGGAAGTAACTAACTTACTTTTGATTTTACAGGCTCATAAGTGGAAGGGACTTGCCTTGTCTCAGATGAAACTTTGGACTTTAGACTGTGGACTTTTGAGTTAATGCTGAAATGAGTTAAGACTTTGGGGTACTGTTGGGAAGGCATGATTGGTTTTGAAATGTGAGGACAGGAGATTTGGGAGGGGCCAGAAGCAGATGGTATGGTTTGGCTCTGTGTCCCCACCCAAATCTCACCTTGAATTCCTATGTGTTGTGGGAGGGACTTGGTGGGAGGTAACCCAATCATGGGGGCAGGTCTTTCCCATGCTATCCTTGTGATAGTGAATAAGTGTCAAGAGATCTGATTATTTTAAAAAGGGGAGTTTCCCTGCACAAGCTCTCTTCTCTTGTCTGCTACCATGTGAGATGTGCCTTTGAACTTCCCTTTGATTGGGGAATCCAAAGATGTGCAACAAAAGAAATTACCATTCATTGCTGTTGGGAATGTAGAATAATAACAACTACTTTGGAAGAAATTTTAATGCTTTCTTATAAATCTAAAGAAAGTTTTACTATAAGATCCAGCAATCATACTCCTAGGTGAATGTCAAACTGATTGGAAAACTTTGTCTATACAGAAACCTAAATGCAAAGGTATATTTAAAAAACTAGAAGCAACCAAGATGTTATTTGATTGGTGGCTGGATTAAAAAGCACTCTGGTACAAATGTACAATGGAATATTATTTACCAATAAAAATAAATCAAAAAATATATGAATGAATTTTAAATGCATATTGCAAAGTGAAAGAAACCATACGAACAGGCTACATAAGACTTCTACTACACAAAACCAGGCAAGTGTCAAAATCCATTGAACTTTACAGAGCAGAGTGAACCCTAATATACACAACTCAGTAAAATCATTTGGGAGGTGGAAACTCTCACTTTGGAATGAAGAATGTTATGAATTATGAAAACACTTTAACTGTATTACAATGTATGAAACAAGTTCACTGAAGAGAGCTGAGGCAAAAGGTACTGGCCTACCTACACAACTTTGGAAATGAGTGGATTCCTTAACAAAGATAAAAGAGGTTGTATAGAACATTTAATCTGCTTGATGAATCCCTTCTCAGGGGATATGGGTTAAAAATTCTGACTCCGCTATGCATGTATACTTGAATTTATCAGTTCTATAAATTAGTGTTGTATGATGGGAGCCTGGGTCCTCAGTAAGTGAGAGATTACAGTAAGAAAGGAAAGGAGTCTAGAATATCCATGTGGTTGTGCATTACAGTTGGAGAGATCAATATGAGTTTACATTCAGTTTATTATAAAGACATTTACATATAAAATAAGTATAGTTATGTGCACATACATAGATATTCATATATTTTCTTGCTCAATATTCTGAGGAGTTTTAGAAGCAACAACTCTCCAACAGCACTGAGCACTCCTAATCCCCAGATCTTAGTTTCTAATATTATTTACCAATAAAAGGAAACAGAGCTTTTGGCAAAATGGCTGATTCTAAGAAACTGTGCCAGGAAATACACAAGATGAGCCTGGAGCCTGAAAGAAATGTGTCAAGTGCACGAACTAAGCAAGTCAAAGTAAAACAAACCCAAAATCCCAGCTATGATGGGAGTATACCAGGGTATACAGGAATCAACCAAAAGATGTCCCAATGACAAAAGCTGGAAAAATCTTAGCAAATTGTAATATAACATTGACACTAATCAAAAAATAATTTTCCATATTGGTAATAACAGATAATTGAATAAATGAAAAATATAGTGGTGAAAGGACAAATCTCACCTGCAGAGGGGTTACTAATAATTTACGTAAATACTCTGCTTTAAGGAGGTAACACATGATTCTCCACTCTATAAGTGTGGGTTGTGCCTAATAACACATTTCCAAAGAGTACAGTATACAGACAGAGAGGAAGGAAGAGCAACTTCATAGTAGAGTAATTTGTCAATACTATCTCGGTGATCAAGTCAACTTCAGCAGTGGTAACTCACGTCCACAGTATGTACCTGTGATATGTATGAGGCTATGGCCCCTTACCTCTGTCATCCCCCTCCCAAAAACCCAGTTTCATCATGAGAAAAATTAGATAAATACGAATTAAGGACATTCTATAACATATTTGTCCAGTATTCCTCAAACTATCACAATCATCAAAAACAAGGACAATGTAAGAAAACGCGTGAGCCAGGAGACTAAGGACATGTGACTACTAAATATAATGGGGTATTCTGATACAGAAAAAGAGTATTACATAAAACTAAGAAGGCCGGGCGCGGTGGCTCAAGCCTGTAGTCCCAGCACTTTGGGAGGCCGAGGCGGGTGGATCACGAGGTCATGAGATCGAGACCATTCTGGTCAAAATAGTGAAACCCCGTCTCTACTAAAGATAAAAAAAATTAGCTGGGCATGGTGGCGTGTGCCTGTAATCCCAGCTACTTGGGAGGCTGAGGTGGGAAAATTGCCTGAACCCAGGAAGCAGAGGTTGCGGTGAGCCGAGATCGCGCCATTACACTCCAGCCTGGGTAACAAGAGCAAAACTCCGTCTCAAAAAAAAAAAAACTAAGAAAATCAGAATAAAGTACGGATTTTTGTTAATAATAATATATAACTATTGGTTAATTAATCATGGGAAATGCCATGATTAATAATGTAAGATGTTAATAGTGGGGAAAAGTGAGGGTGAGGTGTATGGGAACTCTGTAGTATCTTCTAAATCTTTCTGTAATTATAAAACTGTTCTAAAAATGTACATCAAAAACATGGTGAACTTAAAACTATAAAATTATGAATTCTCAATGAGATATGATCAACATACTAAGTATATTAACATGAGAAAATGAATTATTAACAAATACACTGGGCTGGTTAAGAGCACAGATGTGAAAGATCAACTGCCTGCTTGTGTTTTAAATACTGCTTGATGAAGCTGGCTATGTTCCTTAGTCACTTTATACCTATTTCCTCAACGCTTAAGTGAGCTTAATCGTAATAAATGTCTTAACATTAAAGAACTAACATGTAAGAAATACTTAAAATCTTAATGAAATACAGTAAACCTCAAAAGTGCTACTTACACTCTTCACCAAGCTTCCCCTAAAGATACTATCTTACATAGCCGGGGTCCAATTATGGAAACTTGGAGATCGACATTAATACACCATTATTAACTAACCCACAACTAATTTGAACGTCACCAGTCTCCTGCTACTGTCCTTTTCTGGTTGTCAACATTGCATTTCGCTATTGCGTCAATTCCGTTTCCTGTAATCCGTGATAATACATCAATCTTTTCTGTTTTTCTTTTTTTTATCATTCTGACACTTTTGAAGACTAGTGGCTAGTTATTTTGTAAAATGCTTCTTAATCAGGATTTTTTCATGTCTTCCCATGACTACATTGAGTGTACATTTTTTATAAGAATAAAAAAAGTAATGTAGTGCTCTCCTCAGCCCATTACCTCAAGAAAAAAAAAAGGTGCCTATCCTATTGCTGATGTTAATTTTGATCACCCAGTAAATGTGTTGTCTGCCAGGTTTCCCCAATGTAATGTTACTATTTTTCTCTTATAATTAATAATTATCTTATGGAAAGATTCTTGGAGACTCTAATACTAACTTGTTTCTTCTTCTATTTACTATCTATTGATAATTCTTACCCCCAATGCTCATTTATGCTAATGGTTATCTAAAGACGCTTTTCCATTTCTATTATTTTTTCCACATTTATTAATCCAAATTCTACTGTAGAAACCTGTCCATTTCTCTAATTTATTATAAATTCAAATATTTATTATCATCAGCTCTCCTTAGCATAAAAACACTTGCTATGTACATCTCCCTGTTTGCTGTCATTGTCATTGGTTACTGTCAGGTCACATGAGATATTTAGAAGAAAATGTAATGATGCACACACTAGAAAAAGGAAAATTTTACATGAAATTAGTATCAAATTGGCTAAATTTGAGAACCATGGGACATTTGCAAGTTAGCTAACTTTACGTTCATTACAGCAGTTGCTATTTATTTACTTATTCGGTTAATATTTGTTGATGGCCTATTGTGAGTCAGACATTGCGATGATTCTGGGGACACAAACTTAGGGTCCCCAGGCAGCCTGCAGTCTCTTGTGGAAGACAGATATATATATGTCTTCCACATATAAATAAATATGTCACATAAATAAATATGAAATTGTAATACAGCACATATGTAAATAGCATATAAGTACCTTACATATTGGAGATAAGGTATACATAATGTTTCTAAGATAGAGGTGTAACCTAATCAAGACAACTAGAGACATTTTCACTGAAGTAAAAACAATCAAAATAAAATATGAATAATGAGTAAGTCTTAATTGGGTTTGAATATTAAAAAAAAAATCAGGACACAAATCACATAAAAAAAAGGCCCTGTGGATGCAATTTAACATTTAAAATGTGATTTAACATTTTCTAGTTAAGAAGTAATAGAAAAATGTCTTATTATATGTAATTTTCTATTATATAGATTTTTTATGGAAACCAAAACAAGATAAGTAAAACATTCTAGAGAAAATGTTTCAGAGATTAACTGGAAGACTTTTTAAAAACACAATAACTGTACTTAGAATAAAGAATAAAAACTAATTTCTGATTAAAAACTGGTTAGCTGAAAATATTTTTCAACAATATGAAGAATGTGTATATGGTAATGTCTACCTTTAACAACACAAGAAAATGTCTCTTACCCATTCTCATAATGGTAAATTATGCCAATGTGGTAAAACATAAAAGGCAAGTGTGTGTGTGTGTGTGTGTGTGTGTGTGTGTGTGTGTGTGTGTACATATATATATATATATATATATATATATATGAAATATATTTGGAATGTTGGGTTGACATAAATGTTATTTGAATAGCTGATATGATGGCATAAGTGTCTTCTAGTATTTCCTCCTCCAACAACAGCTGCCTCTCAGAAGTGAAAAACTGAGGACCAATAAGGAGTTCTGCAGAAAGGTGACTGGACTTAAAACCCATATTTACTATCAACAGCCTTCCCACTTACAACAGATAATAATTAACATAACTTATTTGCCTATTCAATAATTGATATAAAGTGATATTAAAAAAGAATGAAAGACAAAGTTTTATAATATGCATCGGTTTATAAACAAATTTAAAGACATTATATTTTCTAATAGATGTCTCTAAATAATATCAGGTATTGTTTCATAACTTACAGACACTTCTTCAATAACATAATCATTATTTTGAAACTATGACAAAAACATTCTAAAATGTGTAAATCAAGGTAGAAAGAAAAAGAATAGCTGAAAGATTTTCAAAGTCAAGAAAAACAAAGGGAAACTTGCTTTGACATATTTTAAAACATGTTATAAATTCACACAAATGGGGGTTGAATTTTATACAAAACAATGAACAATTCAGTCAGTTAAAGTAGAGGTATCGCTGAGGGAACTCCTTAAGCTAACAAAGTATTTGTAGAAAATTGTTGGTTTCATAAATTGCTGAAAAAATAAGAATTAGTTAAAAACTGCTAAGAAAAAAGAAAAACGATCTGAACACATAAACAAGGATAACCCCCACCCACCATTGCATGAGCATAAAACACATAGAAAACATGAAGGAAAAATTTGTCCCATCTCAGGATCAAGACAGATCCGATATCCATCAAACAATCAAAATAAGCCACAAAAATCTACAATGTAGTTTACTTTTCTTTCAATTTTGTACAATATTTAAAACAAATATGATAAAAATGTAAATAACAAATCAACGAAAAGTTTATATAGATATAACAAATAATGTTAATACTCTAGGGAATTCTGAAAAACAATTTACTCTGATTTTCCTATGGGAAAGTTTATGATCAAAAAATCCACAAGAGAAGAACTGCAACTGCCGATAGCATACGACAAAAATTTCCAAATTACCATTGATCCAAACACATTATAGTATATAGGGAATGACATTCATTGTTGTGAGATACATGATAGCACAGATTAAATGACACTTTTATCTTGACAAACAGAGAAAATGTTTTAGAAAATAGCATCCAGTACTCATCAGGGTATAATAAAATGTCCGGTTTCACAGCCCCAAAATAGCAAAGCATTATAACCTGTCTACAGTACTGTTTTACGATATCTATCAAGTTATCTCTTAAATACAGACCCTTTAACAGATGAACTCTATGCATTGAAAGGAAGAAAATAATCAAGATGTAAGAAATCAGTTATAAAAGAGAATGCTCAATTCAGTGCTATTTTGATAGCAAAATATAAGAAATAATGAGAAAATAACATAGTAATGGTACAGTATACATAGAAAAATATTTAGTTAATGCAAGTGTATTTAAATCCAAATTTGATATATGTATACAAATATTAAAGTGATACTTGAAAATGTAAATATTTACAAAGAATGAGAAAAGTGTTCAAAATTTTTAAATGCTGAAAAATATCATAAACATGAAATTGATAAAAAGAAAATATTTTCATTAATGGATGCTCTAATGCCTTTGATATGATCATGTGAAATAGCGTTTTATGAAACAAAATATTGATTTTGGCATGACACTAAAATCCAATTCAATCCAATAATATGTTATATAATCTAAATTATGGAATATATATGTATATATATAAATATATGTATATAAAATATATGTTGCTATCTTGTAGTTTCTTTTAATAGTGAAGGTGTAATTGATAAAGTTTCCTTTTTGTGTTTTTATGTGTTTTCTAAATTTGCTATGTATTTTTCTAATTTTCTTATAATAAACAACATTTCATAATCTCAAAAATTAAACAGCATCTTTTAATAGAGCGATTTAATCTTATTTCCTTGAATTGTATTCACCAAGTGTAAGAAGAAAAAGACAACTAGAAAGACAAAGTTCAAATCTTTACTTTCTTTATCCCCATAATCTTCAAATATTTTGATATGATTCTTTGGTGTTTGCTAAAGCAGTTCTGGACAGAAAAGTAAAATAGTACCTCAAATCCTTGAAATAACAACACTCCTGCTGCCTCCATGAACTGCCTGAGACTTCTGATTTCCCTGCAGAAGTAAGGGAAAATGTGCTTAGTTCAATTTTACTTAAAAATAATCCATTGAGATCCCAACTTTTAAAAGTATATAAATAAATCTTGACTCCAGTATCTGTCTGAATACTGCCTACAACTGAAGACTCATATTTGTCGAGTGTCCAGGATATGCATTTTCACCTAGTGTGAAACTTCTAATGAAGAGTGTGCAAGACTGTAGAGCACTTTAGCACCGTATCCAGAACAGCATGTACGAGCGAGCCATGTTATCACGCAACAATCACACTTTAATAATCTTTACACATGATATTTCCATGTTTATCTTACACTTCGTAAAAAAAAATCCAACATCTCAAAAATTAGTATGAAATCATTGCATTATCTTTACAGGCAATAAAAACTATCCCCATCGTGAATATTGTTTTATTCCATTCCGAAGAATCTTCAAGTGAATATGAGCTACATACAAAGAAATAATTATATATATAAATATATGAGTGGCAGAGAGAGAGAGAGAGAGAGAGAGAGAGAGAGAGGAACTCTTCCAGGTAAACTAAAATTAAAATTTCTAAAAAATACAAAATTAAAAACTCAATAACCTTCAAATTAATTTCGTTTTATCCAACTTTAATTTATTACATTTTATATAAAGAGTGATAAAAATTTATACCTATCATAGTTTAAAGTGAAAACTCTACTCTAAAAGCACTTTCTGAACTACATAATTTTAAACCAAGAAAAAATAGTATAGCATGCTACAGCACACTCATAGAATAACATTATATGTATATAAATATTAATCTAATTTTATTGACAAAAATGTTGAGGTTTACTATAGATTTTTGATACGGCTTTTCTATTATAAAGTAATAATTAAAGTTTTATGGTATATATATTGTGGAAAAATGAAATTTTTATGGCTTTTTCAGTGTTTCTATAGAAGTCTCAGTTTCTTGAGCAATGGGAATGTATACAGCATAAAGAAAGATAATACTTGCTTCAGTTCTCTCAGAAACATTTTTTTTTCACATGTAATGAGAATTAGATCTGCACCTAATGGGCAAGCTAATTGCTTCCATTCAAAACCTTTCTCTTACCTCTGTAAGAGCCCAAACTTTACATTCCCAAACAGGCAACTAGGTTAGAGCACTGTTTTTCTATCAGAGAAACTTCTTTCAGAAGGAAAGGGGAGAAAATAATATCTTTCCCATTTATAAAAGGAGGAAATTAATATTTTCCCAATCCTGGCCTATAGAGCGAGCCCACAAGGTCTGTAGAACACTTTTTCCATTTGGCTTTTAATGATATTGTTGTTCAGGGTTTTTGGGTGTGGATGGACAGACATGGCCATGCTACTTCAAAGGACTGTTGATTGGGCTGTGAGTATAACAAAGCTCTCTGATCACGTTTATGTGCTTGATATATACCGTGCAAGTGGTGTAATATTTTGGACTTTTCACAGTTTCTGGCATATATTTAAATAGTGTTTTCCATTTTCCCTAAATAGAGTCATTTGTTAATAGGGAGGCCATGAATATAAAATGATCTATTTGCAATCTTGTCTTTGGGTACTCTTTAAAGTTATTTTTCTGCAAATAGAAACCTTTCAAGTTGTGCTCAAACACAGTTTTATGACATAAGAAGCCCCAAAAGATAAAAATTTGTCATGGATATAGTGGCGATTTTTTTCTTTTCTTTTCTTTCTTTTTTTGAGACTGAATCTTGCTCTGTCACCCAGGCTGGAGCGCAATGGCGTGGTCTCGGCTCACTGCCACCTCTGCCTCCCGGGTTCGAGAGATTCTCCTTCCTCAGCCTCCCGGGTAGCTGGGATTCCTGGCGCCCGCCACCATGACTGACTAATTGCTTTTGTATTTTTAGTAGAGATGGGGTTTCACCATGTTCGCCAGGCTGGTCTCAAACTCCTGACCTTGTGATCCACCCGCCTTGGCCTCCCAAAGTGCTGGGTTTACAGGTGAGAGCCACCGCGCCTGACTAGTGGCTGGTGGCGATTTGTTAATTACAACAGCAGCTCCAGGGCCGAGCGCGGTAGCTCACGCCTGTAATCCCAGCACTTTGGGAGGCTGAAGCGGGTGGATCATGAGGTCAAGAGATCGAGACCATCCTGGTCAACATGATGAAACCCCGTCTCTACTAAAAATACAAAAAAAAAAAATTAGCTGGGCCTGGTGGCGCGTGCCTGTAATCCCAGCTACTCGGGAGGCTGAGGCAGGAGAATTGCCTGAACCCAGGAGGCGGAGGTTGCGGTGAACCGAGATGGCGCCATTGCACTCCAGCCTGGGTAACAAGAACGAAACTCTGTCTCAAAAAACAAAAACAAAAACAAAAAACAGCAGCTCCATTTGCAAGTTGTAGCCTAGAGATTCTATCTCACAATTATGACACCCCTTTTGTTATCAACAGAAAGCAACCAATTAGTAATATTATGCTAACATTTCTCAAATGTTCTGAATTACTTTCAGAGGAATCTAATATCAAAACAGCTATTAATTACTTTGTAAGTAGAGTAGGATGGGAAATCCATCAAGGCCAAGAAAGAATTTTTTTTAAACTAGAAACGTTAAAATGAAATGCCTGATTTGAAAACAGCTGTAATAATGCAATACATTTAGTCTTCTGCAATATAAAAAGGTTACATTCAGTTGTTTAGCTGTGAATATTAATAAAATAAGGTACAGTACTATAATCCTGATTACTTTAAATACCTGAATGCTGATAGGATTAGTTCTGATTATACAGCTAATATTTTACAAATTAATATCTCAAAATGATAAATATCAGTTAACACTTGAAATGTACTTAAGTAACCTAAAATCAAAGTTCTATTTTTATTTACATTTTAAAACTGTATTTCTAGCTTCTATATTTCATATTCCGTAGTGTCATTATAAATGCAAGGAATAATCACATCTAAAGCAATCAATGATCCTAGGCAGTATTACAAGGCCACAGTGTAAATCTAGTACTAATATATCCACTTGCATATTTTTATTTAGTACACAGTAAATTGTGAATCATTATAACTCTTTTAAGTATATTTCCATATGCTTATGAACATAAAACTAAATTCTAAAATTAAGAAATCATATTTAATATCCTTTTAAGTATGCTTTACAAAATAAACTTTGAGAACTAGAACACTTTTCATGACAAAAAGAAAAGATATGTTAGCAGAAAACAGATCAAAATGGTAAGATACTTTCATTTTCATATAGAGTTATTTATCCCTGCCATAAATATTTTAAAGCATATACTTAGTAACTTTGATTTACGATCTACACAATGATAAGTAAGTTGTGTATTATAACTTCCTTGAATGTGCATACAACTTACAAAAGACCTATTGTCAAGGACAAAATTATGAAACTAAATAAGATATCTAAATTTTGTAAAGATTTTCCTGTACTTTTCTTTTCTCGCCTTTCATTGACTCATCCAACTTCCCTAAACAGATTCTTGTTCCTATCACTTCCCTGACATCTTTCTTAACACCTAATCTCCATGTTGCCAGATTCAATGACCAGTACAACAACCTCACCTTGGTAGATCATTCAGGAGTGACTGACATAACAGAGCTTTCTCAAAATACTTTCTTTTCTTGGCTTCTGTTACACGTCTTTCTTCTGATTTTTATTCCTCACTGGTCAAACTTAAGAAACTGTGTTAACCTTCTTCAACCGTAGTGTGTCTCATCTTCTTCATTCAGTCTCTAAATGTGGGAATGGCTCAAGATTCTGTCCTGGATTGGCTTCCCTTCCTAACCTGCACGATCTTTTTAGAACTCACATCCTAAATATTAATCTGCATACTGATTAATTTTATATTTTTATGTCTGCAACTCTAACCTCATCTGTGTTTTCTAGGTTTAAATATAACTATGATCTGAACTTTGTGTCTGGCAAAAATGTATGTTGAAATTTGATTTTCATTACGGAGGTTTTAACAGATGGAGACTTCAGAATGTAATTAGATCACAAGGGCACTACCCTTATGAATGGGATTAGTGCCCTTATAAAAGTAGTTGAAGTGAGCTGATTTGTTCCTTCTGCCATGTGAAGGCACAGCATCAAAGTACTATCTGGGTGAAATGGGCCTTCACCAGACATTGAATCTTATGGTGTCTTGATCTTAGTTGTCACAGCACCCAGAACTGTGAGCAATACATTTCTATTGTTTATAAATTACCAGTCCAAGGCATTTTGTCATAACAGCTAACAAACTAAGGCAAATATTCAAATGCTATGCATCTAAGTAGGCAGACGTCTCTGCAAACCTGCTCTTCTCAGTCTTCCGTTTCTCATTAATTTGTACCGACTCCTTGGTAGTTAGAATAAAGTTAGCAGCTGCTCAATTCTTCCATTCTCCTCCCTTTTTCATGTACTCCATTATCAGATCCTGCAAACGCTACATCTACAACTTCACCAAATTCCGTATTTCTCCACATTTTGTGGCTCTCTAGCCCTAGTGATTCTCCTTTCTTTCTCGTACCAGTACAATAACCTCCTAAGTGGTGTCTCTGCTTTTATTCTTCCCAAATACTTTCTGCATGAAGCAAATAAAGTAATCTATTAAAATATATATTGGATTTGTCAACTACATGTTTGGAAATTTTTAGTGGCTTATTATTCATTTGAAATAAAACCCAATCCCTTTGTCATGGAATACAAGGGCTGGCATGACTGGGCTTTTACCAGCATCTCTCACAACAGGCATTATCAATCACTCCTTCACACACTGTCATGTATCCACTATGCTTTTCTTTTCCATTTGAGCAATGTGTTAAACTCATTCTTATGTTGGAGCTTTCACACTGTTTCTTCTTCTTAGGAATCTTTCCTCTGATTTGTCCACAAACTGATTCATTCATCATTAAATCTTAAATTTCATATTTTTCTCTCAATGTGAACTTCCTTTAACATCCAATATCTGAAATACAATACCCATCCTAGATCTCAAACACTATTATATCACTCTCTTTTTTCTCTATTAGCCAAAAACATATTGAAATTTTCTTGAATACTTATTTATTTTCTCTCTCTTATCCACTGTAATGTCTGCTCCAGGAAAGCAAGGGCCATTTCATGTCTGTCCTGGTCTGTATCAACAGCGTGTGAGCATAGTAGGATCCCAAAAATCTTTTTTGAATTCACAGACATAGTGACTGAATTTTCAAAGAGCAGAGATATGTAATTTAAAACAACTACCATGATTTTTATTTTAAAATAAATAGTTGTGTAATAATTGGCAAGATAAAAGTTTCAGTGAAAAGTCAATGAATTATCAATAAAATTTAGAGAAAGAAATGAACTGTTTCTTGTAAGATGGAAAACTATCTCTCTGTTTGTGTGGCAATATCTTTAGTTGCTGTGCAACTTTAATATTAAAAATCAAAATCCTTAAAATAAATTATTCAAAATAAAATAAATGTGTGACCAGTGCCAATTTTCCCCTTCGTTCATTCTTTTTTTTAATGATTTTCTTCTCGGCTACATTCCCTCTCATTACACCTTGTTCTTATTTTTATTTATTGACCAATTGCTCAACTTAGTAAACTCTATTAAGGATATTAGCATATACTCTGGTTTACCACTGTTGATATACAATGAAGCACAAAGGCTACATATAAAAATTGCTCAATAAATGATTAGTGAATAAGTGAATTAAAAATATGATTGTGGGCCTGAAATACTTAGTACTCCATTGTCAGTTATCACTGCCATCTTAATTTTACAAGGTTATTGCCAATCCCACAAATTTTTAACTCAGTAGAAGTGATTTCTCCTTTCATGGAACATGTAAGATTTTTGTGTGTCTTTTTTTGAAACACCTATAATATTACGCATATTTTTGTAAGTATATAGCAAAAGAGATGTTATTTTTTTAGTGACAAGAATTCACATGTCTATCATGGGACCTTATATTGGCATTCATTTTTCAAAGCAACTAGCAAAGTGAGTTCAAGTATGGCAGAAGTAGTTTAAACAAAGAATGAGTAAATGATCAGGTCAAATCGTTCGATTTGTGAATGCTATAAAGTGTTACTTAGAGGATTTCTGGCTTCTATTTGCTGCCTGTCAGGTGGCCACACTTGTGTCAACAGTGAGTTAAAATGCATTGATAAATCACGATGTTAAGCCTGTTTTCAAATATCAGTCTTCCCAATATAGAACCCCTTAATTTAGTACTACAAAAGGGAAAATAAAGAGCATATGCATTTGCTTTTCTTTTTCTTAGGAATTATCTGATGAAACAAATCACTCTTCAACTGCCAATGAGAACTGTACAGCAATAGTACCTAATCGTGAACACATGCCATTTAATTTGGTAAGATTCCCAGCCTTTGGCTGGGAGAAGTAGGGTGCCTTTTGCTCAGCCAAGGCTTCTCTTCCATCTTGTCAGCACGAATTCACTGATATGGGCATTCTATTGAATAAACTGAAATGATATTTTCTAAAAATATTCCAGAGGAGAGATGGAGAAGAATTCTTCAAGGTCAAAGGTACAAGGTTTCAGTTAAAAGGAGCAGTAAGTTTTAGTGTCTGTTGCACAGAAACGTGACTACAGTTAATAATAATGCATTGCATATTTCAAAATTGCTTAAAAAAAGATTTTAAGTGTTCTCACCAAAAAATAATAAGTACTTGAAGTTATAGACATCTTAATTAGCCTTAGTCATTTCACAATGTAAACATATATCAAAGCATCACATTGTACCCCATAAATTTAAAAACAAAACAAAACAAAAAGACTAATCCAGTTGGTAAAGGAATCAGGCAGTATTTTGACCTAGTTAAACAAAAGGAGTATTTTTTTGTAGAACAAATTATAAAGGGTCCTATTTCTCATTAACTGAAAATAGAATTAATTGAATTGGCTTAGGTGAATCTAAATCATGGAAGTAAATGAAAATAAGAATGAAGATAATTTAGAAACAAAATTATCAATAAAGCAAGTTGATGTTTAATTGTCCTCTGATACTACTGAGTTCCTCCACACAACGTGTTTGGAAACCTTTTCTGTAAAGGGCCAGGTAGTAAATATTTCGGGCTTGAACGCCATAGGATCTCTGTTGCAACTGTTCTACTCTCCTTGTTGCAGCAGAAAACGTTGCCATAGACAATACAAAAATGAATAGCTGTGTTCCAAATACACTTTATCTACCAAAGCAGAAAGGAAATCAGATTTGGCTGTGGGTGGTGGCTTGCTGACCACTGATTTAGGCAATAACTACGGTAATTATGAATTTTTCCAATGTTTCAAATTTATTTGCGGAAATTTTTATACAAATAATTGATGTTGAATAACCCGTAACCATGTTTGAATTATTGACATCTCACAGAGAGAATAAAATTTTTATCCCAGTGAAGAAGACGATAGTTACGAGGGACAACAAAGTAACATGTGAGCTCTTTAACTGAATAAATATGTATCGCTACTAATAGTAGTTTGAATAATTGCATTGAGAAAACCGGTAACAGCATATGGGTACTTGACATGCTGTGTATTATATTCCATTTGGTCATTAATTTATTCTATCTGGCGTAAATATTTTGTATAAATTGTAGGCAGCTGAAAACTTTTGAATGTATTGATTTATGTCAATCACTAACTATGCAAAAGCATGTACTGTGCCATCTGTCCTTCATGGCTTTGCACATACTATTTATCTTCCTGGATGTCCATTCCTCCAACTGTTTCTATGAAAGCATGACACCATGATCATATTAACATAATTGGAAATAGAAAACTCAATTGAATGACAATAACATTGACATTGATATCGTATCCTAACTGTCCTTTTTGACATCAGCTTTCTGAACTTCAGAGGGTTTCATGGAATCTGGAAGTTCATCCTCAGTTGTGCAATGATTTAGCTGAGTTTCAACCAAAGCATTTTTTCTTATATATAACCATCTGACTTGTTTAATTGTGTGTAGCTTACTGCTGCCAACTAAAACGTAAGTTCCATGAAGAAGATTATTATTTGTCTTATTAAAACCATCTTCTTGTGACTGGCATGTACTTGGTATTTCAAGGAAATTCTAAACTTGCTAAAGGAAGCTATCATCTATTTTTCTTTCACCTATAATGGTATCCTAGCAGTTATTTATTGCAGAAGACCTAGATAATGCTTACTTTGGATTAATTAAAAATGTCTTGAATTTCCTTAAATGTTTCTAACAATGGATTTTGAGTGTCATAAGTCTAAATGCCAAAAATATCCTTTATCTTTATAGACTAGATGTCCTTTAGGTTGATGGATGATTTTAGACCTCAAAAATTCCCCTATTGTAGTTTACATGCAACTTCACTATCCAAGATTTGGCTGTCTCCCAAATTCATGTTAGTGTTCCAGCATGAATTTCCACCTTCTACTGATCCATTTGGAAGAGTAAATAGAAAAGCAAATTGATTTTAACTTGAGTGCCAGTTCTTATGGATTGGTAGTAGCTGTTTAGGACATTAAGATGTGAAATATTCTAAAGTTACATATGGGTTGAGCTGGGGAAGAGTGCCTTGGGGGATTAGTGATGATGTTTGAGAAAGAGGAGATTGGGCAGTAATATGTACACCATATTTTAGAATGAAGCATAGATGTATTATTCTAAAAGCACTTTTCAAAATGCGAGTATATTACTATTGTTTAAATAACACTGGTGCTTTCCTTTTTATATGCAAATGGATATTTACTTTGTTCTTTCCTCCTCTTTTCTGTTGGAATAAAGATGTCTAGTATATTTTAGTCTTACATTAGTTATTAATATGAGTATCTCTTGCTTGATCAAATTCTTAGACTCAACAGCCATAAATAGATTAAAAACTTAATGAACTGTGTATTTCAATTCTATTCTGTGTTAAATTTTAAATAGTTATCTAATAGTTACAGGAAAAACAAATGTTAGCTGATGAAATATTAACAACATAGTAGAAAATATGAAAACATAATTGAATAACAATGAAAATAACATTAATATCAGATCACGTCTAGACATTTTTACTACCATTACATTATTTATCATGGATGTCAATGTTTTAATGCCCATCTGTTCAATATACAGAGTACTACATGCCATTAAAATACTAAACTACTATCAGATGCAAAAAAAAAATGAATTCATATATCTTGTGTCCCAAGCATGTACTTATATTAGAAAATGTAAAATAAAAATTCCTCTCAGGAGATGGAAGTTACATGTTATCAGTGTGAAAGTTATCTTGAATTGTAAAATTTCAAATTCCATTTATACTGCTTTATTTCCATCCCACTGGGTATGAAATTTATAACATGGAGTTCGGAGCCTATTAAGTCTAGAAGAGAAAGATGGTGTCACATGATGAAGCAGAAGCTTGTATCTGGTAGAGTTTGAAAATATAGATATCTGATCACGGTACAAAAAAGATCACCATCAGTTCAATCCACTGGTTTTGGGTTAGAGAAAAAAAATCTGCATTACAGTGATGCTATGACCTACTTATTTCAATTGTTATTTGCTTGAACTTCTTCAGCAGCATTAGCACCTAATTGTCATCTACTGCAGAGTTGGTAGACTTTAACTTCAAGACTACTTTTTAAAACCTATGAAAGATAAATCCAAGTAAAAAAATCACTATAAATTCATAAAATGGGGACATTATTAAAATAAAAAGTTAAGATGAATGTGACCAGTTATTTACTAAAAAAAGTTGGCAAATATTGATGAGCTGTCATAAACAATTATATATACACACACACGCAGACAAACACACACACGCCTCCACATTTGTTCTATTTTGTCCTCACTGAGGGTAAATTTATTTCAATATTATATCTCTTTGAAGGCTGGCATCTGTAAATAATTGAGGTATTCTGAGGTAGTGCTGATCATATTTACATAATTAAGAGTGTTAAAATTTATTTCATATATATGAAATATAACTTCTAATGACTTCCAATTATAATTCTGAGTTGTAACTTTTATGATCCCACAGTCCAGTGTATCTTGTATGTAAAAGTTGATCAATTATTTGAGGATTTGGATACATATTGTATTTTCTGCATTTTATTCTCTAAATTACACTCCCCACTTCCCTAAAAACTTTCTGATTTTTCTGTCACCATGATCAGACTTCATGAATACAACCTAATCTTTTTGCAATGTTTCTGCTAAAACGCTGTGCTTATAAAAATATATTTAATAGCAGGAAAAAAATCTACAGTCCAAGTGTATGTCAGTCAGAGGATGTACTCCAAAAAACCCAGTTTATCAGTTGTAATAAAAATTCAATATAAGAAATATGTTTATAGAGCATAGCCTGAAGGATATGCAGTCCATACCATCATTAAGTATCTCTAGAATCTTTTTTTTAGGTTAAATCAGACAGTTAGGAAATTCCCATAAGATTATCTTAACTCCCTTTTGCTTTGTCCATGACAGAAAAAGATTAAATTGAAGAGCATTGAAAGAATAGTCCTTGGAAATTCGTCACTCTTTTTTTCTGTATTTATACTTAAAAATGTTTGTCATTGAGGCTGGGTGCGGTGGCTCATGCGTATAATCCCAGCACTTTGGGAGGCCGAGGCAGGTGGATCACGAGGTCAAGAGATCGAGACCATCCTGGTCAACATGGTGAAACCCCGTCTCTACTAAAAATACAAAAGTTAGCTGGGCATGATGGTGCACGCCTGTAGTCCCAGCTACTCAGGAGGCTGAGGCAGGAGAATTGCCTGAACCCAGGAGGCGGAGGTTGCGGTGAGCCGAGATCGCGCCATTGCACTCCAGCCTGGGTAACAAGAGAGAAACTCCATCTCAAAAACAAAAAAAAAAGAGGAGAACTGGCTGGGTGTGGTGGCTTACGCCTGTAATCCCAACTCTTTAAGAGGCCGACGAGGCAGGCAGATCACCTGAGGTCAGGTGTTTAAGACCAGCCTGGCCAACATGGGGAAACCCCGTCTCTACTGCAAAAACAAAAATTAGCAGGCACCTGTAATCCCAGCTACTCGGGAGGCTGAGGCAGGAGAATCACTTGAACCCAGGAGGCAGAGGTTGCAGTGAGCCAAGATCATGCCTTTGTACTCCAGCCTGGGTAACAGAGTGAGACTCCACCTCAAAATAAATAAACAAAAATTGAAATTAAAATTAAAATGGGGAGAACTAGCACAGAGCCATTCAAAACGAGTGCAAGGTCGGGACGATGATTCACAGCTGGCTGTTCGGCCTGGTGTGGGGCCTCTCCACCCCGGGCCCGAGGCTCTCCCAGTGGTGGGGACCACACCAGGAAGCCACGGGAGCGTTCAGGAGGCAGAGATGGAGCCTGGCCCCCCACCCCGGGCGGGCAGGAGGAGGGAGAGGCGTGCTTGGATGGACAGGTCTGGGGCATGGGAAAAAGGAAAGCCAGCCATGCTGGACGAGACCTGCAAACTCCACCCTTCCAGATGGTGCTAATGCTGTTGCTTTTTGAACACAGGTCCCAGGGACAGGCACGGAGCTCCATTGCACACGTGTGTTTTTCTCATCTCATCAGTATTCCATGCTTCCCCCACAGAACATGTGTATTGGGCCACCTCGTCCAGCATACACCCCGGCTCTGCCCTGCAGGGCACCTTGGTCTGGAAACACGTGGAGGCAGACCCGCCCCGCCAACACACACACACACCGGTCTGGCCCAACAGCGATCCTGCCGTTCCGGGCTGACACTTCCCCAGGCCCTACAGGGAAAATGTTAAACTTTTCACATGGAAGTCACCTCCCTCACACAAACCCCTCCTGGGTGACTCACCATTGTGCTCACAGAGGGAACAGAAACCACCAGAAGGGAAGCCCCTCGGCTTTCCCCCGTGCCCCCACATACCGCCCACATTCGCAGGCCTCTGAGAAGGAAAAGTGAAACCCTGAGCCCTCCAACTGACTGAACCGACCCCTCCTAGCCCAGGGGACCCCAGAGAACCCTTGAAAACTGGGACCCGGCTCTGGCAGGATGGAGGGGCGAGGCACCGCCTTACTCCCTTCCTTGCTAACCACCGTGGGGCTCAATTTCCGAAGGCCGAACAGACTCCACCACTGGTATCAACCAACCGCCTGATGCCGCCCCACCCTTCTGCGATTTGGACGAAACAACCGACGCGCATTCCTTCCTCATGAGAGACACCCGCATGGCTTCGGGTGGGGCCGGCAGGTCCACGGAGGCTGCACAGTGCGGGCTTCCATGTCCCCTGCTTCACCTTTTGACCTCAGAGGCCTGCAAACTCCACCCTTCCAGATGGTGCTAATGCTGTTGCTTTTTGAACACAGGTCCCAGGGACAGGCACAGAGCTCCATTGCACGTGTGTTTTTCTCATCTCATCAGTATTCCATGCTTCCCCCACAGAACATGTGTATTGGGCCACCTCGTCCAGCATACATTTCTGTCTTGTTCTTCCACCCTGCAAGGCTCTGTTTCTGGCTTCTGGCTGGAGGCTCTGCTCCCCAGCCTGTCACAGTGGCTGCCTGGCAGTCTGCACCCCTTTATGAGGAGAAAGGTCTTCTTCCCAAGTTTATTAACCTCGTCATTCCTCAGTTGACATTTTCTATTGAAAAGGCAGGGTATGGCTGAGCATGGTGGCTCACGCCTGTAATCCCAAGGCTTTGGGAGGCTGAGGTGGGCAGATCGTGAGGTCAGGAGTTCAAGACCAGCCTAACAAACATGGTGAAACCTTATCTCTACTAAAAATACAGAACTTATCCCAGCATGGTGGTGTGCACTTGTAATCCCAGCTACTCGGGAGGCTGAGGCAGGAGAATCGTTAGAACCCAGGAGGCAGAGGGTTGCAGTGAGCAGAGATTGCGCCACTGTAGACCAGCCTGGGCGATCTCTGCTCACTGTCTCAAAAAAAAAAAAAGAAAAAGAAAGGAAAATGCAGGGGATTCTCCTCTTGCTGAAAGAGGCTTGTCCCTGCTCCTCCCCTCCTGTGCCGACAGCCGCTCCCTGCCCACTTGTAGGGAGTGTTTCTGTATCATATCCCTCCTGCTTCTCTTCAACTCTCCCTCCTGGAAGACGCACTCCCTCAGAATGCTGTGGTGGCTCAGAAAACAATACCCCACAATGAAGGCCTCAGAAGCAAAGGTGTCTCTCCACCCTCCTGTCTCTCAGTTCCTTCTCCCCTGCAGCCGGCCATGGAAACTGGAATCCCTCTTCCCCAAGGCAGATCTTTAGAACCAGGCCCTCTTTCCCCTAAAGCCAGCAATAAAACCTATAAACACTGATCTAACATATGGATCTGTCTTGTCTGACTGCAGGTCCCAACATCCCCTCTACAGGGAGGGTCATTCCCAGAAGGAAGGACGCTGAGAGGAAACTTGAAGCATCTAGACAGGTGGGCCTGAGGTTTCCCCACTCCGTCTATTAGCATTATAGTTCTTCTTTTTTCTTTTTTGAGATGGAGTCTCACTCTGTACCCCAGGTTGGAGTGCAGTGGCACGATCTCGGTTCACTGCAACCTCCGCCTCCTGGGCTCAAGCAATTCTCCTGCCTCAGCCTCCCAAGTAGCTGGGACAATTGGCATGTTCACCATGTCTGGCTAATTTTTTTGTATTTTTAGTAGAGACGAGGTTTTACCATGTTAGTCGGGCTGACGAGTTGGTCACTCCGACTCCTGACCTCGAATGATCCAGCTGAGGGGCCCACCTTGGCCTCCCAAAGTGCTGGGATTCCAGGCATGAGCCACCACGCCCGGCATGTCCAACTGTATTTCTACATGACTGTCCACACTTTGTTGAACCTAAGTAGAAAAATGGAAAACTTCTCTGGTATCTTTGTGTCTTCATTCCAAAGGCGCCCATCTCCACATGTTAAATACATTTGTATGCCTCTTCTCTTATTCACCTGCCTCTTTTGCAAGTTGATTTATCAGTGAACTCTCAGAAGGCTCTTCGCTCCTACAATGCACGAATGGCCCACATTCTTCACATTGCCCTTTGCCAAGTGACTTCCCAGCTTTTCTGTCTAGCAGACCACTGGCCGATGGGATGTTTGCAGGCGTGATAGAAGCAGAAGGTTGAAATGTTCTTATCCAGACTTTCATGCATGTTTGTTCCTTAGCTGTCTCCCTAAGAAGAACACGCCCAGGCTGGCTCGCTGCTCCTGGGAAGAGGATGAGTAACGCACGCAGCAGAGCTGCCCCAGCCAAAGTGCCCAAGAACAGGTCCCCGGCTTGTCCACAGACGTGAGCAAGGACACTTTAGATCAACGGCTCCTCAGCCCACCCACAGATGCAGGAGCAAGAAAAATATTCCAGAGTGTGGGATTGTTACACAGCAGCAACTAGCTGACATGCATGCATGCTCAAAGGTCTCTCACCTTAAAAGCATATGTGACTCACAGAAGCCCCTGTGGGCCTGTCTTCCTGTTCCCGTCGCCCTCCATCAATCATTTGACTCCTCTTCTGTCCACCTCCAGAGCCATCTACTCACTCTTGCTACCGACACTCTCTGGTTTTCCTGAAAGCGCCCCCAGCAGTCCCCAGTGACCTTCTTACAATGAGACACCCGGGTGACTTGTCAGTTCCCATCACGTGCGACATCTCCACAGCGTTTCTCACTCAGTCCTCTTTCATCCTTTCTGAAACATGCTCTTGGCTGGGCGCAGTGGCTCACTCCTGTAATCCCAGCATTTTGGGAGGCCAAAGTGGGTGGACCATGACGTCAGAAGTTCAAGACCAGCCTGGCAATCATGGTGAAACCCCATCTCTACTAAAAACACAAAAATTAGCTGGGCTTGGTGGCAGGAGCCTGTAATCCCAGCTATTCAGGAGGCTGAGGCAGAGGTTGTAGTCAGCTGAGATTGGGCCACTGCACTCCAGCCTGGGCAACAGAGAGGGACTCTGCTCAAAAAAAAAAAAAGAAAGAAAGAAAGAAACACACTCTTTCCTTGCACACATGGATGCTCACTCTGCTGATTTTCCGCCTTCTCAACTTGCTTTCTGAGCTCCTGTTCTCTCTTTCCTGAAACGCTGCTGTTCCTCGGCTGCCTGCTAAGCCTTCTCCTCCTCTCATTCACTCTCCTTTGGTGATCCTTACACTCCCGTGGATCCAAGTTTCAGCCCTAAAGCTTCCATATCGACTCTCTCCAGTCCTATCTCTTCTCTTGAGTCTTTTGCCCGAGAATCTGTCTACTGAGTATTTCATCATGAGTTTCCTACAAGCAGACCAAACTCAATGCATCAAACCCAAAACATCTTTCTTCCGAAGCTGCTCCTGGCCCACACCCCTTATTCAGTGATGAATGCCAGCAGTCTCTCCATCACCCAAGCCAGACATCTGGGCTCAGTCCCAAGCCCTCCACATCCCACCCACCCACCCAAGCAATCGCCACATTCTGCCAACTGCACCTCCGACATCACCTGAGCCTGGGAGTTTGAGACTAGCCAGGGCAGCATGGAGAGACCCCATCTCTACCAAACAATTTAACATTTCCCAAAGCTGTCCTTGTTTCTCCACCACTGACCTGGGCCACACATCCCCATAGGGCCACAGCTCCCCTCATGACTAGCCTCCCTGGTCCCACTTCTGCACCCATCCATTCTCCAACCGGCAGCACGGTGACACCAGGAAGGGCCTCTGACCATCCCACTATTCATCTAAAACTCTCCATGGGTTCTGCTCTTTAGATGAGGTCCCAGCTCCTCGATGAGCTGATTTTTACCTCTTCTCCGCCAGCTCCTGCCGCCAGTGCCTCCCCAATCCACGTCGTGCTCACACAGCCAGTTCTCCATGTGATTCATCCACGAGCCAGGCTTCCTCTAATCTAGTGGCCTCTGCACAAGGAGTCCCTCTACCTGGATTATTCTGCCTCCTCTTTTTGCCTGGTGACCTGATGAGCCATTCCTTCCAATGCCAGGTCTTCCCTAGTGCCCCTGACCCCACGGTGTCTCATTGTCCACATTCCCATGTACATGTGGGTTCCCACGGCCGCCACAGCCCTTGTTACCCAGCTCACAAGCCTGCAACTTCCAACTGACTGCACGCTCTGGGCTGCTCAATAAATATGCATTAGATGAAAAGGCTGAAACATTCCTAATTCTCCTTTGGGAAAAGTTTATTTATTTAAAGTGTCAGAGTGGACAAGGTGGCTCACGCTTGTAATCCAAGCAGAGGCCGAGGCCAGAAGAGGCCAGGGAGGCTGAGGCTAGAGGATCACTTGAGCCTAAGAGTTCAATACAACCCTGGGCAACATGGCAGGATCTCATCTCAAAAAAATAAATAAATAAATAAATAAAAAGTTAAAAATTAGCTTGGCTGGCCAGACATGGTAGCTCATGCTTGTAATTCCAGCACTTTGGGAGGCTGATGTGGGTGTATCACCTGAGGTCAGGAGTTCGAGACCAGCCTGGCTGACATGGCGAAACCCCATCTCTACTAAAAATACAAAAAATTAGCTGGGCATGGTGATGAGCACCTGTAGTTCCAGCTACTTGGGACTGATATGGGAGGATTGCTTGAGCCTGGGATGCAGAGGTTACAGTGAGCCGAGATCACAGCCCTGCTCTCCAGCCTGGGTAGTAGAGTGGGACACTATCTCAAAAAAAAAAATTTTTTTTAATTTAAAAGGACAGGCGCAATGGCTCATGCCTATAATCCTAGCACTTTGGGAGGCTGAGGCGGGTGGATCACAAGGTCAAGAGATCAAGACCAACATGGTGAAACCCCACCTCTACTAAAAATATAAAAATTAGCTGGGCATGGTAGCGGGTGCCTCTAATCCCAACTATTTGGGAGGCTGAGGCAGAAGAATCACTTGAACCCAGGAGGCGAAGTTTGCAGTGAACCAAGATCGCGCCACTGCACTACAGCCTGGGCAATAAGAACGAAACTCTGTCAAAAAAATGGCAATAAACATAAGCTGCTCCAAAATGGGAAAATGTCACAGAATGATGTTGTCTGGGACTTGACTGACTCTAGACTCTCAAATGCAGTTCTCCAGACCAGGCCAGTAGAGGGGGCTTCGGGCTTTGGAAATACGACATCACACCAGCCACAGGGCATGAACAGACTCCAGGAATTCTTAGCACAAGGCATTTAGCATGCAGGTGGAGGTGCAGGCTTAGTAGGGGAGGGCTGCTCTTTGCAGGGCAGGCTGGGGTCTGATGGAGGAAGCTGGCAAACCCCAAGCTGGCTGAGGGGCCCTCCCACCTGGCCAGAGGGCAGGGTGTGGCACTGCCATGGCCAATCAGAAGACCTCAGAAAAGCTCAAGGGAAAAGATAAGACAGCGTTAGGAAACTGAGACTCACCAAGTTTGAATCTCTTATTTGAAACGGCACAAATTGAGAAGAAAGAAAGCATTTCAAAACAACATGGACATCACGAAGAGGTCACACTAAGATCATGATCATGTACACGGCTAATAAGATAAATAACATGAACAGGCATTGTTCCTGGGATCTGACCAAGTCTTAAATTCTCCTCTGAACTTAAGGAGGCCTCTCCCTCATTCAGCTCAGGGGCCAGACTTCCCCCGAAGCCCAAACCCACAGCCGCCCCTCAGAATCTCGGCTGATCTGTCCCCGACCCGGGCACCATGCAACGGCAATCCTGCCAGGCTGGCTGTCGGCACATAGCCCTCAGAAATTTTCCAGTAAATGTAAGAAATAACAAGCTGCAAGCACCTGTCCGGGTTCCTTATATCCAAAACAAGCTCCACGGGCTCTATCCCATCACCAGCTCAGGGAGACCCCTGGCGTCTCCTCACTTCACCACGTTCCTGCTATTCTGTTAAGGCACAACAAGGAAACAAAAAAACACACAGCTCCATCCACGGGACTTCCTATTCGTGTCTTTGGTTATTTTATTTTTGCTAGAGGGGAGGTGGTGAAAGTTGAAATGACTAGCTAAATGAGATTTAGGGATTACACGAGGATTTATTTTCATACATTCTCTCCATTTACAGGCCTAGTACAGATTTGGCTGTATTTTCATTATGCGTTAAATAGCAGAGGAAATTAGACTTTTCAGAGAACACTCGAACGGCAGATGAAGGCGCTTGCATCCGAATTTGTACTCACAAACGCTGCATCCTCTAGAAAGCCAGAGCTACCAACTCTCAAACCAACCCAGTTGCCATAGCGGATCACATAAACATATGGTTGCTTTAAGATGCTGCTTCTCAATGCTGCTTCTGCTTAGCATGACTGCTGTCTGCACAAGCCATTCTCCATCACTGTTTTGACTCGGGCTTGTGACACAACCCTGGTTGCTGAGACGGCAATGACACTCTGCTGGGGCCTTCTGGAAATGTTTTGCTGTCTTATAAAAGGAAACGCTGACAGGGAGTTGCCCCCTTCCTTGCCGTCTGAGTGTTACAACGTGAATTTCCGTGGCGCGTCTAGCGGCTGGGGCCACCTTGGGACCACGAGGGAAAGGCGAGAGTATTTCTGAGAAGCGGCTCTAGGTCCTAGCATCACCCAGATACTCAGTGTGGCAACCCTGCAACTGTTGCCTGCAGCGTCTTATGTTGCAAGAGAAGGCAGTGTCCTCACTGTTGAAGCCAACAGCATCCTAACAGGTACTGGGCTCAAAAGAGAGTTGGGGAAGTACAACCGAAAACCAGAGTTTTGGTTCATTTTGAGGAAATCCTGAAAAGATTGATCTCAGCCAGGGCTGGCAAGAACACTCTTGGACACTTGGGGTAAAGGAGAAATTGCTACAGCTTTCTAAGGCCACTTGGCAGCTGTGTACGCTTCAAACAGGCATGCCCCCTGCTGAAGCAACTCTGTTCTGAGAGTCTGTCTGCACACTGCTTCCCTTCCTTGCCCTGCTTTCAGCCTAGGAAGTTGACCTGCACCAACTTCACCTGCCTGGCTTCCAGCCCACTGAAGTTTCTAGGTTGGCTCGGCACGGGACAGGGGTAGAGGAGCGGGGTTTCCAGCCCTGCCCCCCATTCCAGCCCCTGGCTGGGGCTCTGGGCTGAGACTGCCTCTCAGGTTCCAGCTTCTTGGCCTGGGTCACTCTCTGCAGAGACCCTCCCCTTAATCCTTTCAATGTTGGTTCCCTTAACTCCACCCCTGCCCCTGTAATTGACAGGCCCTCATCAATTCCTCTGTTCAGCCTTCTGAGCACACCTGTCACTTGACATGCTTCCTGCCAGGACCCTAAATATGCCATCCTCAGAGCTGCATCCCAGACCCAAAGGACTTCATGACAGCCTTGCTGCCATCGGGTAATTTAAAATCCACCTGTCCAATAACTGGGCCAGTTAAGTATACCATGGTTCATGCATTTTACACAATATCCTCTTTTCAAACAAATATTTAGGAAGCAAGTACTTTATGTTCAAGGACTGGCCTAAGAGCCAGATCCACCACAGTGAGCAAAAGCACTCATAACACGGCCTCCCAAACGCGAAGTCTTGATCAGGAACCAGGCCTGAGCCACACATCCCATGCAGGAAGGTGGGGCTCTGAGCGCCAGGCAGCGCTCAGGGGCACCGAAGCAGCAGGAGTTCCTGGATTCATTACTACATGAACAAAACCACTGAAAACACAGCCTGAACAGAGCTAGCCTAGTCATGTGAATAGAAAGCACATGTACTTACGCATGTATTTGGAAAGGACTGAATGAGGTCTGAAAGGTGACCCCTGAGTGCTGATAAGGGACCTGGAGCGTGCGGGAGATTGAGAAGGGACCTTTGTCTTCCTTCCTGGTAATACTTTTGTCATCATTTTTTGCTGTAGGCACATATACATAGACAACTTATGGAATTAAATCATCAAATAAATAAAACTGGTTATGAAATTGATTAAAGTGGGCCATCACCTGATTGGGCATGAACAGCCTCTTTGGCAAAATAGCACAGGAAAGTCATGAACGAGGTTCAGCTGCTTTCTTCATGTTCACTTTAGTTCCATGATGCCTCTGTGTCTGTCTGACAACATCTCTCCTGGAGTTTGTGACTCTGTTGGTCTTCAGTACCCACAGAGAGGGGTCCTTCGTCATCATCAGGCAGGAAAACTTCAAAGTCCTCATCCTCAATGTGACAGCATGAGCATCACCAGTAAACCTGTTGATCTGCTCATTCTGGGACACCACCCCAGGCCCGTTCAAAGACTCCAGGGGCAGGGACTGGCAGTCTGTGTTTACACCAGATCTGTGTTAAAGCTCTCATGAACCAGCCAGGTGATGCTGACTCCAGAGGCGCAAGGTTGAGAGTCAGTGTCTAAGGCAACAGTGCCTGTGGGGACACGGGCAGCCCTGGAGGTTCAGAAAGAAATTAGGGAAAATCTCTTCCGCACACTGAGGCAATTCAGACGCACAAAGAAGCGTTTTAATCTGTGTTTGTTTGTTTAAATGATGTAAAGTCCCTCTCTCCTCCGTCTCCCTATGCAAACTCAACTCAGTCCCAAAGCCTCAGGCAGTGGCTTAGGCTGGGTGTCCAGGGGTCAGAGCCCAGGCCAGAGGGCAGATGCACATAGAGGTGGCCACAAAGAGCTTAAGCAAATCAGTAAGTAGGGGAAGATCACAAAAGCCAGTAATAAAGGAAAAAAAGGCCAGGCTTGGTGGCCCAGGCCTGTAATCCCAGCACTGTGGGAGGTAAAGGTGGATGGACCATTTGAGGTCAGGAGTTTGAGACCAGTCTGGCCAAGATGGTGAAACCCATCTCTACTGAAAATACAAAAATTAGCTGGGCATGGTGACTGGAGCCTGTAATTCCAGCTACTCAGGAGGCTGAGGCAGGAGAATCACTTGAACCCGGTAAGTGAAAGTTGCAGTGAGCTGAGATCGTGCCACTGTAACCCCCAACCTGGGTGATAGAGCAAGACTCAGTCTCAAAAAAAAAAAAAAAGAAGAAATACATTATAATAATGATTTTATGTAAATGTAAAAGGCAGAGCAAACCCATCTAGGCATCAGATCATTAACAACAGTTATCTCCAGAGAGCAGAACTAGAGAGAGGGCTGAGAGTGAGGTGGAAGAGATATTCACCCGTAATTTCCTTGCTCATGTGGGGTGATTTTCCCCCCAAACACTGTGTATTGTATTTTTAAATCAGCCTCCAAGAACATCAGCCAGGCCAAGTAGAGGAAGCAGGAAGACTGCTGAGGCCTCTGCCTGCCTCCTCCTGCCCACCCAGGCAGGCTCCCAGCTGTGACACTGACCTCAGGACAGCCCAGACCCTTGTACAAACCCCGGCATCTGATCCTGCTACCTGACTTGGACTCCAGCTCTGTCTGGCAGCGCGTCTCCCCCTGGGCGGGCCATCTCCCAGGACAGCTGAGAACACAGGAATCTTCACTCCTATCCCAGCGTTCCACCTGCCACAGTCAGAATGTTTTTGTCCTCCAAAATTCCTGTGCGAAAATCCTACCCCCAAGGTGATGCTACAGGGGGTGGTTTTGGGTGGTGATTAGGTCCTGAGGGAAGGGTCCTAGTGATGGGATTAGTGCCCTCACAAAGGAGGCCCGAGAGAGCTCCCGATTTCCTGAGCAGATAAAGACACTGTCTGTGACCAAAGGCAACAGGGAGAGGCCAGGAGTATGATGAGAACCATCGAGGGACACCACCCAATTTCTGTTCCTTCAGGAAGATGGCAGAGGCCGCTGCTGATGGGGAGGACTGGGGTATTACACCTAATTCCGTGAACCCTGCAAAATTCCAGCAACGCCCACAGATGAAAGGGCAGAAAAGGAGAAGTGGTCTATGGGGAGACCCACCGATGCCATTTTGAGACCCACCGATGCCATTTTTCAACACCCCAAACACATGAGGCCAGGTAGGGCACTAGGCTCCCGATGCCACCTTCCTGAGGTGCCACCAGGCAAAGGGTGGGGGCTCCTCCTCGGTTGTTACAGGCTGCCCTGCCACACTCAACTTGGAAGTAAAACTACACAAGCAGAGATGGCTGTACCTGGCCCCGAATTCTTCCCACCACTCCCCAGGCTGCTGGACGCTAAGCCTGGAAAGCAGCTGAAGCCCCTTCCTCCTCCCTTTGCCGGAGCGCCCTCCAGTCTCCAAGAGGACCTGTGTCATCCTTGACTTAAAATAAACCAGAGCAGGATGAGCACAGTCCCCGCAGAAGGATGAGCAAGCCGGAAAAAAAAAAAAAGGAAAAAAGATCAGTGTAAAGACAGTGAGATTCAAAAGGAAGGGGGCTGGGCTAGAGGATCAGGCCAGCATCTTCATCTGAAATAGATTTATTGCTCCCTGGTTGTCTGGTGCCTAGGAAACAATTTAAAAAATGAAATTGGTTTACTGCAAGAAGCAAAAGAAAATGTTTCCAATTTTAACAATCCGTATTCTTAGAAAAAGTCAATAGGTCACTGACTCAGTGATGTAAGTAAGCATTTGTGGAAAGGGAAGCGATTTGAAATCTGGAGAGACTGCATAAGCACTTTGGGAGGCCGAGGTAGGTGGATCACGAGGTCAAGAGATCAAGACCATCCTGGTCAACATGGTGAAACCCCGTCTCTACTAAAAATACAAAAAATTAGCTGGGCATGGTGGTGCGTGCCTGTAATCCCAGCTACTCAGGAGGCTGAGGCAGGAGAA
>CAUYOR010023904.1:0-22118 GCA_963573925.1 Callimico goeldii
GGGAGGTGGAGGTTGCAGTGAGCCAAGATCGTGCCATTGCACTCCAGCTTAGGCAACAAGAGCAAAACTCCGTCTCAAAAAAAAAAAATCATATTTGTAATAAGTGTCAGATTGAACACCTGCTGCCCAAAATATGCAAGACACATTATCTCTAACCCTAACAGAGATTCTCCAAGCCAGGGTCTCCTCAGTTCTTATTCTTATATATTTGGTAACTTACATTCAGAGAGGTTGAATCATTCCACTGGTAAACTGCAGAGTCTGGACTCAAAAACAGGTCTTTTTGACCACAAAGCTCTTTCCATCAAGGTTTTGGAGGATTCTGAGGAAAAGCTTCCGTGCAAACATATAAAAAGTTTTAATTTTATTTCTGGGAGAGTTGCAATGTTAATTTTAAGTAATTTCCTTTCACTAAGGAGGTCTGGGGATGGCAATATGGGGTGGAAGACGGAGTTTTAAGGAAACCACAGTTAGGAATTTTGTGATGGAAACTAAAGATGATGAACTATTCAGATAATTGGACGAAACTCTCCTCCAGCCTCTTTCTAGCTATGGATCCTTCCGACAAATCACCCTAATGCCTCCTCATTTGTGAAATGGGAAAAACAATCAACGTCTCTTTACCTTTTTTTTTTTCTTTTCTAGTCAACTGCATTAAGGAGAAGGGGGAAAGCGTAGAACGAGGAATAATCAATTTAGCTACCTACCTACCTTCGGACCTGCCCACGTGTCTCTTTTTTTTGTTTTGGTGAGACGGAATTTTGCTAACTGTGGCAAACTGATCTTTAAGGACACAAGGAATCGGCAGTGTCATTTTATATTAGAGGAGGGAGAGAGGAAGATTAAAAAGAGAGAGGGAAGGAAGGAGAGAGAAAGAAAATGATGGCAGAAATCAATGGAGGCTTAGGTGTAGTTTCCTGAGGCTGGAAACTCACAGTTTGGGGAGAAATGAAAGAGTCTTTTAGGGAACTCAAGTAGTTGCCAGGTCTCAGGGAACCCATGTTCAGAATTTCCTCCGCGTGGTTGCGGGAGGAAGGTGAGCTGGGTGGAGACCTGAGCAAACTCCCCTCCAGGCCGTGGGGCATCCTGCGCTTTGGTTTCCCAGACACCCAAGGCAGGCTTTTCTCCACTCTCAGGTGATGCTGGCGTCAGGACTCAGAACTCCAGTATTGCGGACAGCGGGTGAGGTGTGCCGGGCGGCCGCTTTCTCCGGTCTTTGCTCAGCTCCCTAGACATTTCTGCTGTGTCAGGTGCCTAGCATATTCGCACCTACGCGCCAGAACATTAAGTTGCACCTTGTGGGGCGGCTTTCAGCCTTGAAAGGCCGCAGGATGTTACTGTCCACAGCTGTGAATCGGTGAGTGCAGGTGGACGGGCGCACGTGGGCGCCAGGATAATTAACAGGGCTTCAGAGGCCGTGAGGGTAACCGTACGTTTTCGGTAAATTCTCTTTTCATCTTTTACATTTTCACAGAGATTTGGCCAATAAATAAGAATAAAACGTACTCTTGGTTTTTGTCTTTGCGCTCGTGGGATCCTGGCGGGGTTTTCTAAGTGAAGAGAAAAAGAAACCAGAAATGCACGGTGGCCCCACCGGCTGCTTCCGGGGACCCCCTGAAATCAGCAGCTGGATCTGCCAATTCGGAGAGCCCCGGGGCCTGGTCATCTGAGACCTGGGTTACGATACAAGTCCAATCTTGGGGCGAGTCCAGGCTTTCTTCCCTTCGGGGTCCGGTCCCTCAGGCGCGAGTGGAACTGGCCGGGCTCCAGGCCCGGCGCACTGTGCACCGGCGATGCGCACGGACACTCCGGGCGCGCTCGGTCCGCCGGCCTTGGGCAGTAGGTGCGAGAGGCCGCGCGCACGGCCCCCGGGGACAGCTGGAGGCCTCGGGGCTCCCGGGTGGAGCGAGAGCGCGGTGGCGGGCCGCGGGCTGCGTGTGTCTCCGTCCTCCCGCGGTGTGCTGCGCCGTGGAGCAGGGTGCACAGTGGCGGGTGGCGCACGCTGCGCTCCCTCCCCGCTTGCTGCGTCCGGGGTCGACTGGCAGAGCTCCCGGGTCCACCTAGGCGCCGAGCAGCCCCCGGCCGCCGAGCAGCTCCCACCGGTCGGGAAACGCCCCCTGGCCCCCGCCCCTGCGTGGCTGGCCCGGACGAGCTGGAGCGGCTGGAGGAGGAGGCGGCGCCGCCGGGACTGCCTCCTCCCCGCCCCTCGCGTCTCCTCCCCGCGCCACAGGGAAGGACAAGGGGACTGGGCACGGGGACCCCGGCCAGTGAGCGCCCGTGGCCCGGGACCGCCCCTCCCGTGAGCTCTCTCGCCGCGATCCCGGGCTGGTCTCGCCGCTCATGGTGCTGGCAGCAGCCATGAGCCAGGACGCAGACCCCAGCGGTCCGGAGCAGCCGGACAGAGTTGCCTGCAGTGTGCCTGGTGCCCGGGCGTCCCCGGCACCCTCCGGCCCGCGAGGGATGCAGCAGCAGCCGCCGCCGCCGCCGCCGCCGCCGCCGCCTCCGCCCCCGCCCCCGCCCCAAGCTGGCCTACCCCACATCATCCAAAGGTAAGAGAGGGAGAAGGGACCAGGGGTACGCCTGGGGACACGCCCCGAGAGACCCCTTTGTGGCTTCATCTCCCGTCTCTGCCGAACTTCACTCTCCCCTCTTGCGTTTGAAGTTTCTTGTCCCCTCTCTGGGCAGAGTCCGTGTCCTTCTGCCTGTTTGTTAGGCTGGAAAGAGGTTCTTTAGGGGGAATTAGGGATTCTTTAGGGGAAATTATTTTATTTTTCCTTATCTCCTTTCTCTTCTCTTCAGGGATGTTTCTAGATATTTTGAACTAAAATAGCTCCTATTGAGGAGAAATGGCCCAGAGACTGTATTTCATCTTTCTGGTCCCAAGAGGACGCTGGAATGTATGGGGAGTCGTGCGTGAGTGTGTGCGCGCGTGGGGGTGTGTAAGTAAAATGCTGCCAAAAATTAAACCACCCTTCATGGTGCCCCTGAAGCCAACCAGTGACACTGGGATGAAAAGGGAGGTGAGAGTTCGTAAACATATTTTGCTTTGCCCTGAAAGCGTAGACACTTTTCAAGAAGTTCCTTTCGAAGAGTTCAGCTACACGACCGTTTTCCATTAATGTTACCATCTTGTGACTCGGGTGACTCGTGCGATTTGGGTCATGAATTCTTAGGTCGGCCTTCCCAATGCTTGAGAAGGTTGGGGGTGGTTAATAGGCCCCAGCGGCTCTTTCAGCGCATTTGAGGGACACACAAGTAAAAACAGTGATGATTTGTTTTGTTTGTTCTTTTGAGATTTTGTGTGACAGTTAAAGGCCTAGAATGTTGGTTTATTTGAAAGATCTCTACTCTCCTAAGGGTTTACTCAGTTTGTAATGAAGTCTTCAAAACTAGTTTAGGCAATGTAGGAAAGTGAATGATGAGCAGTGTGCGCAACTGACAAAACTAGATAAATACACATAAGCAGAGCAAAATTTACCCTTTTGGAACAGAGCAGAGGTTTTCCGCTGCTCTACTGATGCTTTAAGTCCTATCAACTTACTAAAATGTAGTAATAGACCTAAGCAGTGACGGGTGTAAATGGAAGTAAATAACAGTTAAGTATTTATTGTTTTGAAGACTGATTTATCTAATACAAAGAATCGTGAAAATTCAAGTTTAATGTTAGAAAACGCTGCTATCATATTTCAGAACAAAATGGTTCCCTATTTTTGACTGGGAATACTGAATCTCCACTTGTGACAACTTTTTGCTATAACTGGATATTTTATATAACTTTCAACTACGAACAGTTTCCAACTATTACAAAAGGAAAATATTTCACATTTTTTCTGTTTTGCAAATTATTCAGCCAATATAAAATATGACTGACAATTTATGTACATCAATACTTAAAATTTCACTTTATTCCTTCATATAAATATAAAGCAACAGAAAAGTATTTCAAATGTAAAGTTTGCTTAGTGAAAAATCCAATTTGGTCAATTATTAATTTGGAAACATCTGACGTGGCTTTTACGGAGCCAGTGTCTTGTGGCTTGAAATCTGGCTGCATATGAAATTGATTGAAATTGCTTTGGTATTGTAATCACTCTGCGTTTTTCTATTGTTTACTTTTAAGTAGAAGAAAACTGGGAACTTTATAGTCACAGAAAGAAAAGCCTTTGTAGATGGGCATCTGATTATGAAATACTGCCAGGTTGAAAATAAATACCATTTTATGGAAATGGATCATTTAAAGATATTTTAATTGTCTCATATAATAAATAATTTACCCTGTAAATTCATCTCCCATTTTGAAAATCCCATCTTTGGAATATCTTATTTTAAAAGAAAAGACTCAGCTTTTCAAAGATGGCCCCTTCTACTCGCAGGGCAGGATGTAGACCTCAAGAAGCACCTCATGGCTCTGCTTGCTTTACATTGGTGAAGGATCAGTGTCCAGGGGCCAGGTCCAAGGGCTGTGAATATGCCCATGGGATGTGATGTTTGCGTACTTACGTTTCAGGCTTTCTTTATAAGGTTGATTTGGGATTTGTGCTCTCCTTACTACCCACTGAAATTCCACTGGAACCAGGCATGATGTCACAAATGCTTTGTAGGTCCATCTTTAATGGGCTGAAATTTGAGCAGGTTATTTTAAAAACTGCATTTGCATAATTCCATCTGAGCAACCATTTTTATGTAGTTATGAGGTATGGTTTGCAGCAGCCATCTTTGAGAAAATATAGTGGAGACACTGCGCTCGGCTGCAAAACGAGTTGTCTGCCTGTTGATTTGGGGAATTTTGTGAGCTACAGCTTTGGATGAAATTCTCCTATAGTGGAACATATATTAAATATTATAAGGGAACCTCTATTTTTTCTAATTATTTTAGTGAGGTCGTAATTTTACTCATAAGAGGAAGAGTTTTGATTGCTTTCAAAATGATGGAAACATCAGTCTTCCTCATGTTGCATTGTGCGTTTGAGGATTACAAACATTTTTCCACTTAATATCTGTGTTTACTGCTTTTTATTAGTAATGGCTTTCATTTTAGATAAAGGCCAATGACTTTGGAAAAACCATAGTAGCAATTATAATACAAATCAGTTCCTGTTCACATGTTATATTTTGTCTTTAGAGAATTGCTGTATACTGCATTTACGAAGATAAGCACATGAAGTGTGTTGAATAATAATGAGACTGATTTTGTTTGTTTTATTCAAGCCAGTCTTATTATGTGTGAAGATTTCATCCAGAGTAAATTTCTCTGGAGTACAATGATTTCATTTCCTTATCATAGTATTCTTAACTTCAGTTAAGAATCTCCATACCCTTTCTGCTCTTGTTTACTGTAAAGATTATCAGTCACGTATAGACACAGATAATTTATATAAGATTTTTATTTTAAATGTGCATTCTCCAAATTGGCTAACATAGAAGCATTATTGTATGTAAAACACTATTTAGGCTATTTAGGAAACAAAAAAATATAAATAGTACCCTAAGAGGACATTTGGGATAAGTTGGGAAATCAGAATAATTTGAGAACTTAACAAATATATATATATTCATACTAGCAGAAATAAGAAAACATTGACATTCCGGTGAATATTTTACAAGGATTTATCTTCTCAACCATTCATACTCTTTTATTTTTTTAATTATTTTGTTTTAATTGTGAACTTTAAAATCAAACCTAATTCTTTATTTGTAAGAAGTTATTTATTAATCTTGATGAACATCAGAAATTTAAAATTTAGGTTGCAAGTTTTAAAGCGCTCATTAGAATGAAAACAGAGCCACTCAGTTTCCTGTGAAATGTTGACGTTAGCAGTCAGATGGAACTACAAAGTGTACCACTAGTCGTGGGGGAAAGAAACCAAACACGTGCACCGCTCTTATGAAGTGACTGTATAGGCGATTTTCCTAACTTACTTGATTTGCAGCAAAATATTCCTGGCTAAGGCATGACTTTAGGTTGCATATTTGAGTACATATGACTTTTTTTTCTAGATTATTTTTTAAGTGGTGAATAAAAGTAATTATAAAAAATAGAAAAAATTTTGGTTTAGCAGTTGATAGCTAGTACCACCTGCAGTGTTTATAGTTAATGAAGACATGAATCCAGCTTTGATCTATGAAGTTTATAGTCTCTGCATAGCATTAGAACACTGGCTGGCTATATTTTCAGAGCAAAGTGCTCCCCTCACTCAGAATAGAAAGTGTTATAAGTAGCAACTCTGATTTACAGACTCTAATTTTACAGACATTCTGCATTTGGAAGGATCTCCATGAATCCATTAGGGAATGATACCCAAGCAGGTTGTGTATGATGTTTACCCGCTTCGATGGGTATGCTGACAATTACATCCAGAATCAGAGAGGAGAAATATGAATTTGCTAAAAAGGGGCATTCCCTAACATTCATACTTGGTCTTTTCTGGAAAGAGGTTGGAATTTCTAACATCTGTGCCAGTTAACATTGGTTTGAGCCCAATATTAGGGAAAATAGGAATACACTTGTAGAAGGAATTTTGAAAATGTTAAATACCATCTTAAACTGCACATAAGACAAGCATTCAGCAGGGAAAACATCTGAGAGGATTAAGCGTTTACCCCAACAGGGAAAAAGAGAAGGGGGCTCTTTTCCTAGCAGTCTGAATGGTTCTTTTGCTTATCCAGAAAATTTTTCAAAGTTTTATCTGAAAAAGGAATTTTGCTTGAGCATTTGTTGTGATAAGTATTTTTAGATAGTATGTATAGTCATGCAATTGTGAGTTTTTCTCAAATTGCAAAGAGATCAGTATTATGAAATGTAGTACATTATTCCCATTAGTCACAGTAAAGGACTATGCATATGGTGCACACAGAGCCATTCTAATGCCAGTGCTGTAGGAGAGAAAAAGAAAAGAATTTGATCACCTCTTTTATTTTTCTATCCACATATTCTTTTGCTACCTTCTTAGCAGTTTATCTAATTCATAATTTAAAAAGCCCAAATCTGCCCATTGGAATGTGAACTCTGATCTGTTGAGATCACTTTGCCTGTTCTAATAGTCCCCGGGGGTAGAAAAAAACCAGTCAGGATTGACTCACAGCGAGATGATTCCATGTTATCCAGTTTCTTTCTCTCCCTCTGATTTATTTTTCTTGCGGCTTTAGGTTCTTGACGCCAGTTTAAACTAATATTCTTCCCTGCCCACAACAGCCGGTCCTCAAGGGAACATATTGATATAGCTCAATTCACAGGTTTGATAAACAAGAATACACAAGATGTTGGGAACTGGGGTCTAATCAAGGGATAGAAATTAAAATGGACCAAACTAAATATGGAAAGTAAGAATGGAGGAAGCTTGAGATATTGGAGTCAAAACCCAAAAGAGAAGTTCAGAAGCAGGACTCCCCTCTGCCTTCATCCGTCCTGGTTTCCCTGCCCAACAAAAGCTTCAGTGGTCTCCTATGCCACAAAATCCTACTTAATCTGATTTTATTTGCTGCCACAGTGATTATTTAATTTGGGATGGTCTAACTGATATTTTGTATATTTTAACAGGGAAAGTTGCTGTGGATCTGCTGCTGGTGTGATCCACAGACTGGTAGCTGTGTTTAGAATAGAGTGTTGAAAAGTTTTGCCTTAAGTAAAGTGATCCATATTCCAGAATCTGGGCAAAGATGGTAATTAGCGGTCTGCAGAAAGGAGCACGGGGCAGTTCCCTTTCTGTTTAAAGAACCTGGCTGGATCTTGGGAATATGCACGTTTTCCTGCATGCCTAATACTGCTTATTCCCACCAGTGTAGATTGGCAGATTCTGATCCTAATTAAAAAGATATGTTTTTGAATCAGGAATGTGAATTTGGTTTCCAATCCCACCATAGGGGTATTGTTGGTGAGCTGATAGTTTGGTTCCATGGGTGGTCACCATTTAAATTCCACCCAAATAAGGAGCTGTACAAGATTTTAGTCTTAGAAGTTTACACATAGCAAGTGTGGGGACAAGTTATCACTAGCAGCTGTTGGGGGAGGAGGTGAAAGTGAGGAGGACCCCTCTTCCCAAATATTTTGTGTGTGTTTTGGATATGCTGGGTATATCCACCTAATATGATAAACTCTTTACCGAGGTGGAAGTGACAGTCAAGTTGATTGATCTTCCTCTTCCCTACAACTCCTGATGGATTTTAGAAGATAAGTAAGTCCCCCGATAGTTTCTAAGGCAACTTTTCCAACTTGCTGACAGCAGAACTGTAGGGGAGATGGCATATATTGGTGCTAATGTACTTTATGAGCAAGAAGGGAGCAGTTAAGCAGCTTGCATGAGGGTGTGTTAATAGCTCATGGCTCAGTTGGACAAATCAATCTTTCCATGTGTTCAGAAACAAAAGGCAGGGGGTCATGTGTGTGTTTGCGGGTGGTTATCACCCCATGAAGATAGTTTTCACGCCACTTTTGCCTTCTTTAATGTGGTATTTGCTTTAAGGCGGTACCAGGGCCACTTGCTTCTGCCTTTTCTTTGCACCTGCTTTCTCTTGATCACACTAATGACCCATCAGTTCTCAGTTGCCACTTCCCACTCTGGTCTAGACCTGGAAACCTCCAGTTGCTGCTGTCTGGACATCTTAAATACTTTTCGGTTTTGCAACTTGTCTGTAGACTCTTTCTCAAATATGTTTTTAAGTTTTGTTAGGCCTGCCCTTCAACCTGCCCTCCAGTTTCAGGAGTACACTAGGTAATATGTATTTTCAAGATGAATTGATTTCACTAAATCTCATCTTTGGGTTGATTTTGAATTAATTATTGAACAGAGCTATTTAAGATCAGTCTGATGTTGTCAGGTGTAAAATGAGCATCTTTGCTCAAAATTAATTATTTGGCTTTTGTCAAGGAGTGCCAGAGAGGAAAAAACCTTTTGGAGATTTTTTTTGAAGTCGGTGACCTGGACAAGCCAATTAACCTTCCTAATCTAGCCTCTCCAGGGATTAGAAATGATCAATTGCAGTTTCTTCCAAGAATAAAATTAGGTGGCTCTTGCGCAAATCTTAGCAAAATTATGGAGTAATTACCAATGTAGAATGCCTCCATGCATCCATTTCCTTTATCACCTGATACAAAATATGCCCCATATCAGTTAAATTTAGCCAAGGACATAGGTACATGTTTGTGACATTGATACACCCATGAAAAGAACAATAACCACAAAAAGAGAATGAAATGCTTTCTCCGGCATTCACAAAGAATATTTGGAACAGTAGCATAATTTTAAAAGTCAGAAAAATAAGCACTAATGTCAGTGAACCAAAAGAAGTTTTATACTGTTTTTCAATCTCTAAAAATGTTTTTGGTATAAAAATAATTTTTTGGAATGTTAGAGTAAGTACTTTAACAAACAGAAAGCAGCACTTTCAGTTTAGGAGACAGAGACAATAATTTTCATGTGTCTGAATTGGATTGTGTTGACACAGCCTGGCGGAGTGTGTTTGGTGACATTGTTGGTTTCAGAGGCAGAGAAGGTAAACATGGGACCCAGAAACGTTTACAGGAGTGCGGCTGTGGCTGCTGCAGGGACTCCTGACCCGGCATGCACAGTCGGTCGGCCACATAGACCGGCCTGGAGCTCGCCCTAAAACCTTTTTGCAGCCTTGCAGATGTTGTCGTTGTCCCAAAGCTTGGCCTCAGGCTTCCGTGTAGCCTCACTGAATCTGGAGACCGAGTGTTTCCAGAGCCACGACGTGGGCGCCGCGGGGCCAGAGCTGCGTCCTCCCGCTCTGGCGATAGCAGAGTTGTGGAGAAACTTTACCTGATATTTGAAATGATCTGTATTTTAACCTTCTGCGTAAAAAGGGAGATGTGTGTGATTAAATCTTGATTTAAAGTCTTTATGTACGTAAATGAACATAAGAATCTTTATTGCAACGTTGTCTAGAAGAGGGAAAATTAGAAACCACCTAAATATTTCTCAGTTGGAAAAATCATGTGGAGGTAAAAAAGTCATGTACCACTCAGCCATTAGAATGATGCTGTTGTTTTGCATTGGTTGATATGGAAGGAGAATTACATAATGTTAACTAAAAAAAATGACAAACAGCATGTGTGCAAGGATCTCATGTTTGTTTTTGAAAAGATGTGTATGAGTGTGGGCTGGTGCCTGCCAGCCTTGAAAAATATCTGAAGAACCAACGTAAAGACATTAGCAGTAGTTCTAATTCTGATGGGGCAATTCGAATGGTTTGTCTTTTTTTCTTGCTTTTTATTATTTTCTATTTAAAAAAAAATTTCAGTGAACATGTATTACTTTTCCAAAAAAGAAAACAATAAAACTATTTTTTTTTCCTTATTTCCTTTCCTAACTGGCTGTACCTTAAAGTATTTCATTTTTAAACACAACAGGAGTAGACACCTCACATTGGTATTGTGCTGTCTTGAAGACTGAACTGCCCCTTAGCCTCTTAGATTTTAGTCCTGGAAGGCATCTGAGAGCTGCTTTAGCCCAGCCTTCCTGTTTTTCTAGGTAAGGCAAATGAGCATCAGAGAAGTCAAGTGAATTGTTGAAGGTCACACAGTGAGAGAGTCATCAGGCTGGGACGAGAATCCCCGTATTTCTGTCTATTGTTTTTTCTGCTAGGTCACCCTTTTGTCTGCCTGGGAATGGAGGAGAGAGAAATGGAGGCTTTCATAAAATAACCATGTATCTACTGGCTTTAGTCTACTCACATCCCCCAAGGGAGTTGATAAAAGCCTCCTTGGCTGTGTTATTTCTTCCCACCCCGTCCTGCCTACCCACCCCCGCAGGGTTTTCTGGGAGTGCCAGTAGACTGGGTCTCGCCTGGGCATCGCATGCTCTGTTTTTCTTTCTGCGATGGTCAGACCATCACATTTTCTTTTCTGCTCTTCTTGGTTCAAGGTTACTTTTTTTTCCAGATCCTTAATAGAGAAAAAACCCAATACCTACTTTCCTCTCACACCCAGAAACATACTCTTGACACCCTTCAAGCTCTGGATTAAAGATGAACCTTTTGAGATGTAAAAGCATAACTAATATTTTTATTTAAAGGAAGCAAAACACATTTTACTTCTTACTCCCAAGCCAGTTATAGGAAGGCTTTTTTTATTTCTGCCACCCCAACCCCAACTCTGCTTCACATTTGTTTCAGCCAAAGATATAATTTGGACTGTATTTTTTGAAGGTAAACCTTGCTTTTGGGGGACTATATTTGCATTCTTGCTTGCCCTTGAGTGTGCTCTCTCGTGCTTTTTTTTTCCTGAACTATTTGAAAGTAATTTGTATAACTATAATTTTGTTATCATACCTAAGGAAATTAGTCTTATTTAATTTTTTTCTAATAAACACTAGATTTTTAAAAAAATTTCATTTTTTCTTTCTACAGCTCCTTATGGCCAATAAACACTAGATTTTTAACTTTCTCAATTGTCAGATACATGTCTCATATAGCTAGGGCTTTTTTTTTTTGGCATTTGTTTATAATGTCTGTCTCTTTTTTTTTTTTTTTTTGAGACAGGGTCTTACTCTGTCACTCAGGCTGGAGTGCAGTGGTGCAATCACACTCACTGCAGCCTTGACCTCCCTGGCTCAAGCAGTCTCCCACCTCAGTCTCCAGAGTAGCTGGGACTACAGACGTGCACCACCACACTCTGCTAATTTTTGTATTTTTTGTAGATGGAGTTTCACCATGTTGCTCAGGCTGGTCTCGAACTCCTGGGCTTGAGTGATCCTCCTGCCTTGGCCTCCCAAAGGGCTGGGATTACAGGCATGAGCCACTGCACTGGCCATCTCTTTTTTTTTAATGTACCAAGTATACCCACCTCTTTCTACTTTCCATGACTGAAGATTACAGGCCAGTTGTCTTGAAGAATAAACCCCAATAAGGCTGTGACTGTTGTTTCCTTATGACCAGATCCAGGTTAAACGTTTTGGCAAAGACAGGCTAAGAGTTTGATCTCTTGTTTAACCTGGCGGCCACTGGATTGCTCCGTTGTAGAAGGGCATTTTTTTCTTTGTGATAAGTAGCAAGTTGTCGGCAGTGGTGCTACTGTGAGACCCTCTGAATATCATGTGTTCCAACAGACTTTCATCTAGTGGCTTTGTCTTTTAATTTGATTAAATTTGTAAGGAGCAATTGTAATGAAATTTGTGGAACTAGAAAAATAAATAAATATCACTTTAGAGTGCATGAGTTTGAACACAGTTTATATCAAACAGCCTTGCAAATATGTTTGCATTATATCAGCCTGTAGATATCATCTAGAAGACTCTGGATTTTTCCAGTCCTGACTTCATAGGACTTGATGGATGGGTCAGCCACTTCCCATTTAACTCTATAGGAGGCATTTTATCTTAAGTTGCGGTGCTTTTTAAGGTCCATTTTAATGCTAATAGAAATAAGAGGATACTGATGTAATTTTTCTGCTCATGAGATTTTTTTTTGGACATTGTCTTGAACTTACGTTGGTTCTTTGCAGAAGTCTTTTAACTCCGTTTTCAAAATCACTATATGAAGCAGGCTTTAAAAATGACTGATGACTTGCCCTGGTGCCTGAACTGGGTGAGTCGCGGGGCTGCTCAGTGACTACCAGTTTGTTCCTGTTTTTTAGATTTAAGTTACACAGCTATTTTTGCCTGTTCCCCTTTGGTACTCTTACTTTCATACACAAAATATGTATGGGTGAAGAAGGTGGTGTGGAGTAGTGAGACGGAGCAGGAGCAGGCATGATCTAATGTTCTGGATTCAGCTTTGCTACTAGCCCTGAGCCTCAGTGTTCTAATCTGTTAAAGGGAGCAGTAATAATAAAGTGAGTAACGACTAACTTTTATTGAGTGCTTTCTGTGTGCCAGCCACTCTTCTAAACACTCTAGGTATGTTTAATCCATTTACTCCAACAATAATCTGTGAGGTAAGTGTTGTTGTTATCCCCATTTTACAGATGAGGAAACTGGGGCACAACTTACTAGGACCCAGGAAAGCTAAGAAAAATAGTATTTATGAAAACACAGGTGGATGGGACTTGGAATAAAGAATGTTATATTAATTCAAGCAATCCTGTCTTCTCTATGTAACTATCTGCATCCTTAATTTGTAGAAAATCAATCACTTACAAAGAAAATATTGTAGAAAAAAATGACTGAAATAAATTGGAAAGTAGGTCAAATTTAAGACAAACTGAGCAATCCGATGAAAACTTTTTTTTTCCTGTTTCTGCTCCCCTGCCCTTTTTTTTCCCTGATAGCTTTATGTGTGGCTTTGGTTTAAAGTGAAATCTATATCCCAATTTAAATTCCACAAACAAATCCGACTCTGGCATTTGATTCACTGTCTTATTCTGCTTGTTATGCATGTTAGGCAAGACCTAAATTTGATGCTCACGGAGAGTATAAACACAATCCTCTCAGCATGTGCTAAAATAATAACAGATACGATAGTTTGATTTGCAAAGTTAGTGTCTGCCAACTTCCCCCAGACCATTTTTGAACCAATTCAGAAAACCAGGATTCTGCAATGATTAAAGTGTCCCAGGCTCCTATTAATAGCAAAAGAAATTCCTGGCTTGAAACAAGGACGCATCAGGCTCAGCTAATCTCTGCCAGACATACTTTTTGAACCATCTTCGCAGACATTGTTATAGGTGTTTTTTTGCTTTAAGAAACCATGGTCTGTAACAAGACTGAATAGAATCCATAAATTGGGGAAGGATTGTTGGCTTTTGACCTGTAACAGGGTTTACAGTAAAAATCCTTTAAACCATGAGTTTCTCCGTGTATTTCAAATAACAGTTCCATAATGCTAACAATTCAGAGGTCTAATAATAAAATTTCAAAATTTTTTGGACTTTTTTCAATTTTAAGAGGTATAATTGAAGTATGCTAAGCTGCACATGTTTGAAGCATCCATCAGCGACCATCAAACCATCAAGCAATTGAGATAATAATAAACACTGTTGGTGGGGCACGATGGCTCACACCTGTAATCCCAGCACTTTGGGAGGCCAAGGTGGTTGGATCACCTGAAGTCAGGAGTTCAAGACTGGCCTAGCCAACATGGTGAAATGCTGTCTCTAATAAAAATATAAAAAATTAACCCGGCGTGGTGGCGGGCACCTGTAATTTCAGGTACTCAGGAGGCTGAGGCAGGAGAATTGCTTGAACACGGGAGGTGGAGGTTGCAGCGAGCCAAGATAGTGCCATGGCATTCCAGCCTGGGCAACAAGAGTGGAATGCCATCTCAAAAAAATAAAAAATGTTGTTATCAACCAAAAATGTTTCTTCACACTTCTTATAATTTATCTTTCCCTCTTCTTATTTCGCTCCCATTCAGGGAACCACTGATTTGCTATCACTGTAGATTTGTTTGTATTTTCTAGAATTTTATATAAATGGAATCCAAGGATGTAGTATTTGTGTGTGTGTGTGTGTGTGTGTGTGTCTTCTTTCACTATTTTAAAGTGCATAATTTAGTGACATCCGGTGCGTTCACAGTATTATGTAATCATCACCACTCTCTAATACCAAAACGTTTGCATCGCCTCAAAAGGAAACTTCATACCTACTGAGCAGTTACTTCCCACTCCCTCCTTTCTGCAATCCCTGGAAACCAATCTACTCTCCATCCCTATGGATTTGCCTATTCCGGAAATTTTATTTAAATGGGATCACATAATATGTGGCTTTTGTGTCTGGCTTCTTTCACATAGCATCATGCTTTCAAGGTTCATCTATACTGTGTCATGTGTCAGTACATCATGCCTTTTTACTGCTGAATAATATTCCATTGTATAGGTAGAGATAATGTTTTCTTTGTCTATTCATCTATTGATAGACATTTGGGTTTTTCCACCTTTTTACTATTGTGAATAGTATTACTATGAACATTTGTGCACAATTTTTTGTTTGAACATCTGCTTTTGGTTCTTTTAGGTATATATCTTGGCGTAGAATTGGTGAGTCGTGTGGTAATTCTTTTTTTTTTTTTTTTTTTTTTTTTTGTGTTTTTGAGATAGAGTCTTGCTCTGTTGCCAGTTTGGAATATTGTGGCATGATCTCAGCTCACTGCAACCTCAGCCTCTTGGGCTCAAGTAATTCTTGTGCCTCAGCCTCCAAAGTAGCTGGGATTACAGGCATGCACCACCACACCTGGCTGGGTTTTTTGTACTTTAGTAGAGATGGGGTTTCACCATATTGACCAGGAAACTCTCAAACTCCTGATCTCATGTGATCCACCCACCTTGGCCTCCCAAAGAATTGGGATTACAGTCATGAGCCGCCACACTCAGCCAGCCATATGGTAATTCTATGTTTAATTTATAGAGGTACCTCCAGACAGCTTTCCAGAGTCCTGCGTCATTTTACATTCCCTCCAGCAGTGAATGAAGGTTCCAATTTCTTCACAGTCTTGCCAACACTTGTTATTTTCTGTTGTTTGTTTTTTTTAATTGGTCATCCTAGTGGGTATGAAGTAGTATCTCATCGTGGTTTTGGTTTGATTTATATTTCAGTAATGACTAATGATATTGAGTTTATTTTCATGTTGGCTTCTTGGCCATTTGTGTATCTTCTTTAGAGTAATGACTACTCAAATCTATTATGTATTTAAATTTTTTTTTTTACATTCTTGTTTTGGAATGGTAAGAGTTCTTTGAAAATTCTGCATCGTAGGCCTTATCAGGTGTATAATTTGTAAATATTTTCTCCCATTTTATGGGTTTTTTTTTTAGCATAATGATTTTGAGGTTCATCTGTGTTTTTTCTTGTATCAAAACTTTGGGCCTTTTAATTTGCTGAGTAGCATTCTGTTTCGTGGATATAGTGCAAACTGTTTAAGCATTCATCTGTCGATGGACATTTAGGTTGTTTCCAGATTTTGGCTATTACAAATGCAGCTGGTTTGAACATTCCTTTGCAAGTCTTTATCTGGACATATCTTTTAGCTTCTCTTAGGTAAATTTCCAGGCCAATGATAATTTAACCCTTTAAGATCACAAATATTGTACATAAGAATCATTGTTTGGGTGAAACCTCCAGATTTTTATTATTATGTCATTGAACAGAGTATGTGAATGTAACCCTTCAAGGTGTTTAAAGAACACACACTTTTTCATCTTTGTTTTCAGAGTTAGTCACTCATTAGTTCAGTTTTTTTCTTCTGTTGATGAGTCTTCCTTCCATAGTTTTTCATTTGGCAAATAATTATGACCGTAGAAGTTGGGACACAAGATGAGTAAGACAACAAAACAGTGGAACTTCAAACTGGAAGAAACCCTGAAGATCATCTGAGTCAGCTCTTGAATTTTACAGGAAAGGTGATCAGGTCCAGAAAGGAGACCGGATGTACCTGAGGCCAGCCAAGTATTAGAGAAGTTCAGTGGAGCAGGGGAAAATTACACACCTGTGAGGGTAATTTGACCTCTCCTAGCTGTGATGCAGCAGTGCTGGGGGGTGAGTGAATGGCGCTGCGTTTTGCAGTCTGTAGCATTCACAAGGCACTTTGTTTCCTTCTAGGTTATCCCAGTTAATCCTCCAACAACCCTGTGAAGTAGGTAGGGATTAAGTAACTAGGAGTAGCTCAAGGTCACCTAGCCAATGATTGGACAGCCCGGGCCTAGAGCCAGGCCTTCTGACTTCTTCCAAGTTGCACACCCTCCTCTTTTTCATTTGAATTCCTTCCTCCTTGACCCTGCCCACTGCCCTTAGTTCAGGCCTCCCAGCTCTCCCCAGGCTTCCTGCTAGGCTTGTGCTCTGATCTTTCTTTTCTCTGCACAAGCAGTTTTCATCTGGTCCTCCACTTACTGGATGCCCTGCTGTGGCTTCTCCTGGCCTTTAGGTTAAGGTTCAGACTGCATGGAAGGCCCCTCCAGCTCCAGCGCTCGCTGTCCTGTCTCGCTGCCCTCTTTCCCCTTCTTCGAGTAGAACATTCTGGATTCTATTTAGACCACACGTCTTCCAGGGAGCTTTCCCCAGCCCTAAGCAAGAAGAAGGGCTCAGTGTCCCTCTTCCTGCAGTCGTCTGTGGCCCCCATTGTAGCATTTGTCCATGCTCACCTCCTGCCTGTCTCCCCTAAAGAGCATGCAAAGTCCTTGCAGGCAAGGCCACTGCCATTCATCTTTGGTAGCCTCATCACCCAGCAGGGTCCCTGGCACTTAGTTTGTTGACTATCTGGGAATGAGGAACTTAACTGCAACTGACCTTTTGAGCTGACTGACTTGGTGATGAGAAATACCTGTCAGCATGGTCTCATGGATGAGAACTTATGTGACGCCAAAGCTTGGTTTTCTCCAGTTTATGTTTTATTTGGACCCCCTGTCTGAAAGGGCTAGACACACATTTATGTTTGGAGAGGCCATATAAGAGGAATATCAATGTGGAAAGTCAGAAACTTCAGCTCTGCTCTGGGATCCACTGTCAAGCCACTTTGTGACCAGAGGTAGCACTTAGCTTCTTAGGGTCCACATGGGTTAAAGGGGGACCAGGGTATGGGGCTTGTTTGAACAATCAATGAAATGACAGGTGAACAGGCATGGGTAGGAATACAGTACTGAATACATGTGACCTCATGTAAACTTTTGTCTCATGCTGTCATCTCCAGCCAGAGGCAAAATTGTGTGCAGGCAGTTTCCAGGCTGAATTTCTTCTGAGAGATTTGACCCATATAGGATAAATGGTGGAAATGACCATTGGGAACACTCATTAAAACCTGTTTGCATCGGTGCTTTCAATGATACATTTCTGCATCACAAAAAAGTTTCCAAGGCCTAAGTTAGCATCTGCCTATTTCAAGAAATTTCTGTTCTCTTTTCTTTTCTTTCTTTCTTTCTTTTTTTTTTTTTTGAAGACAGGGTCTTATTCTCACCTAGGCTGGAGTGCAAAGTGATTCCCCCACCTCAGCCTCCCAAGGAGTTGGGACAACAGGTGTGCTCCACCATGCCTGGCTAATTTTTCTGTTTTTGTATTTTTTATAGAGTCAGGGTTTCACCAGGTTGCCCAGGCTGGTCTTGAACTCCTGGGCTCAAGCGATCATTCCGCCTCAGTCTCCCAGTGTGCTTGGATTACAGGTGTGAATGACAGTGCTCAGCCTCAAGCAATTCTAAAATAACACAAATCAAGACAACAGCCATACCAAGATACCACTTTATGATTGCCTTGTTTGCAGTAATGACAGTTTAACTGTAGCAGTAATAATGACAGGAGACTTGTGGCAGCTTAAAAAAAAAGAAGCTGCCTAGAAAATAAGTTATTGCTCACAATTTCTCAACAAGACCTACTCCAACCACCCTCTTTAAATTACATCCTGAATCCATCTCTTCCCATCCAGGCTCTCTTACTTTGCTTTATTTTTTCCACCTGTTATCTTCTAGTACAAGAATCCTCAACCCCCAGGCCACAGACTGGTACCAGGCTGTGGCCCGTTAGGAACCAGGCCGCATAGCAGGAGGTGAGTGGTGGGCAAGCAAAGCTTCATCTGTATTTACAGTTGCTCCCCATCCCTCGCATTACTGCCTGAGCTCTGCCTCCTGTCAGATCAGTGGCAGCATTAGATTCTCACAGCAAGGCAAATCCTATTGTGAACTGTGTGTATGATGAATCTAGGTGTACGCTCCTTATGAGAATCTAATGCCTGATGATCTGTCACTGTCTCCCATCACCCCCAGATAGGACCATCTAGTTGCAGGAAAACAAACTCAGGGCTCCCACTGGTTCTACTACTGCTACTAATAATAAAGTTCACAGTAAATGGAACATGCTGGAATCATCCCAAAACTGTGCCCTGCCACCATGGTTCATGGAAAAATCGTCTTCTACAAAACTAGTCCCTGGTGCCAAAAAAGGTGGGGGAGGCTTTCCAACAGATTATGTAATTTACTTATTTATTATGTTCTTATTGTCTATTTTGGCTCTTTTCACCCCGCCCCCACCACATAAGCTCTACAACTGCAGGGGAGTTGTATTCAGTCATTTACCCGCCTCCAGCACCTAAGAACAATTCTTGAGACCTGGAAGATGCTCACTAAATATTTGTTGAATGACTAAGTGAACTGTAAATGAAAACACTGACTTTAGTAATTATTATGTGGTGGCATTTGTTCTTTTTCTGAGCTCACCTAGGATATGAACTGTGTGGGCTTCAGGAAACTGAAAATGGAAGGTGTTAGAAGATTGTAGCCTCTGCTCCTGTGGGATTCTTGGAAGTAAAACTCTCCCTGGGCACCCGTGACTCGGTGCCCTTCTCATGACCCAGCTTGGGTGGTTGCTAGTATAGACAGACCCCCAGAGACTGGGATCTGACTTGTGTATTTGATGGGATCTTGATGGTGGAGGGAGAGCAGTAGGCCTGGGCTCAGTCCCTAGACATAGAGGCCAGAAAAGACTGGAACTGTGTGTCCAGCAATAGGGGATTAGTGAGTAACACTTGGATACATCCTACCAATACTATTTGGACCATCTCTGGGTACTGATACAGAGAAATCTCAAGAACATATTACTAAGGGCAAACATCAGGGAGCGGGAAGTGTATATGGTTGGCTGTCTTCTCTGTAAGAAGGTAGGGTGAAAGGAAGGTGAATATGTATTCATATTTGCTTCAATGACCAGAGGGGTGAGATTTGAGAGATGTTGAAAGTAGGGGCTGGGCATGTGGCTCAAGTTTGTAATCCCAGAACTTTGGGAGGCTGAGGTGGGTGAATCACCTGAGGTTAGGAGTTTGAGACCAGCCTGGCCAACATGGTGAAACCCTGTCTCTACTAAAAATCCAAAAAATTAGGAGCAGTGGCAGGCACCTGTAATCCAAGCTACTTGGGAGGCTGAGGCAGGAGAATTGCTTGAGGTGGAGGTTGCAGTGAGCCAAGATTGTACCATCACACTCCAGCCTGGCTGACACAGTGAGACTCCTCTCAAAAAAAAAGATAGTAGGTAGTAGGGTTGAGTGGGAAGATCAGTCTACATGCTGCCTACATCCTCAGCTGGGAAGATGCTCGGGGAAGATGATGTTGCTGTGGACAGGAGCCAGCATTTGACTGGTACTGTTAAATTCCAAATCAGATCTGTGCTTTGTTTGAAGGGATGGGAAGGGACGAGGAAAGGAGAAAGCACTGAGAAACTCTCCTCCCGCAGTGAACCTTCATTTCCAATTCAGGAAACTGCTTGCAGTTCACAAAGACCTAAACTAATCTATGATAATTTCAATCCGAATATTTAACATTGTACTAACTTGTCTACCATCACTAGGGGAGAGATTATGTGTAATGTACCGAACCGGGTCAGGAAAGGCAGGGGATAAAGGCTGCTCCATGAGCACGTTGCTGTCCTTTCTCAAAGGGTATTTCCTCGGTCCAAAATGTAGAGAATTGAATTAGATAGCTTTCATTAAAATTTCTCTCAGAGGTTTTAAATTAAAGCACCTGAGATTTTGGGAGAATTAAAGAAAACTTGTCAGCGTGTAAAACATATCACTTTTGGTAGGGAACGTGAAATGATACAACCTCTATGGAGAAGTTGGCGATATCTAGCAAAAGTATACGTGTGTTATCTTTTGACCAGTCAATCCTATTATAGGATCTATCCCAAGATACACACGCCAAAATTTTTCGAAAGACATAGGCACAAGCTTCTTCATCATGGCACTATTCGCAGTAGCAAAAGACTGGAGAAAACCCAGATGTCCGTCAACAGGGAATGGGTTGAGTAAATGATTGTCCCCTTCTTTTATACTGATACATAGAACATAGTGTCTGAGATTAAGCAGCATGTAGACTCTGATCTTCCTGTTCATCCCTACATTGAACATCCCCCAAATATGGCCCCTCTGGTCACGGAAGAAAATATCAATACATATTCACCTTCCTCTCACCCTACTTTCTTACAGAGAAAATAGACAGCTGTGTACACATTCAACACCCTGATACATGGAATACAGTGTTCTTTGTTCCAATGACAGGGAAGCGGGAAAATCTCTGTGTACTGCTGTGGATTGATCTCCAGGGTGTACAATTAAATGAAAAAGCAAAGTACGGAAAAAGTGGATGGTACGCTATCTATTATTTAGGAAACATACATGTACTTGCTTATAATGTTTTAAAAATGGAAGGATAAACAAATAAAAATAGTTACCTGTATGGGTAGGGAAGAAATGGACAAGTAGGTCAGAGGTAGAAGCTAGACTTCTCCAAATGTGTTTCGTTTTGTAGATTTAATTTTGGGAACTTATAGATGTTTATCTTAATTATAAAAAAGTTACATTTTTTATAAATGGACAAAAGTAACCCCCAAAAATCAAGAGTAAAGTGAAACAAACTTATGTATCAAGTCGGTGGTTTGACCACGAAATTATTTCAGATAACTTGAAAACAAAGTTAATTTAATTAAACATCCTAAGTAGAATATCTTAAGGTCAAAGTGAAGGCCAAATTAACCTTGAGCTGTTTCCAGTAATATTATAAGTACAAATGTTGGCAGAACTGTACTGACACTAATATATATCAACACCTACCCACATATACGTATCAATACATAATAAAAGTAATTATGATGCAATCATTAGAAACCAAAATTTTCATTATACAAAAAAAGAGACACCAATTTTACCATCAAAGACGTTCAATGAAAATCTTGTAATTGTATATTTGAATTGGAAATATTAATAAGAACTCCTGATGTATTTTCAACAAATAAAAAAAATTTTCTAACCTTGTCTACTGAACAGCCTAGAAGTAATAACAAACCTAGTAGCAATAAGCACCTGTAACATCCAGATTATGGCCTCTCAGTACGTTTTTTTCTGCTAAAAAGAAGCTAAGAATCCTTGGAAAAATGGTTGATTCCAGGTCTGCGACAGAAAGTGTACAAGATAAGCAGGAATCTTGTTGTATCAGAAAGCAAAGACACTTTCAAAGACCACTGTGTCTGTCAGAAGTACTCAGAAGCCAGTTGAAGGGCTCCCCCTGTCCAAATATTGAACAATTTGAGCATTAAAAATTACAGGCCGGGCGTGGTGGCTCAAGCCTGTAATCCCAGCACTTTGGGAGGCCGAGGCGGGTGGATCACGAGGTCAAGATATCGAGACCATCCTGGTCAACATGGTGAAACCCCGTCTCTACTAAAAATACAAAAAATTAGCTGGGCATGGTGGCGCGTGCCTGT
>CAUYOR010023906.1:0-15400 GCA_963573925.1 Callimico goeldii
TCAGGCTGGTCTTGAACTCCCAGCCTCAAGTGATCTGCCTGCCTTGGCCTCCCAAATGCTGGGCTTAGATGTGAGCCACCACACCTGGCTAAGACAAGTTTCTCTTGAACTCATTGGAATTCTCTAGGATTAGGAAAATTCCACAGAGCCTCTATAATATTATAGCTCAACATTTAGTATACCAAAGGCATACCTGTATAAATCTAGGAGTTATTTCCAGAGATTGTTTTAAGGAACAGTCTTATATTCAGGGTGGAAAGTTATGATTGGATCTGCTATTAAGGATAAAGGAGCTGCTAAAAGTTTGGGAGGTTTCCTGGTGGTAACTATTCTAGGAAATATTTATGTTCTAAGGCGGTGTTCATGTGGGTTTTTTAGAAGGATCATATTTCTATATGATGAATTAACTCTATAGCCTTTCTCCTCTTGTGCCTACGGGAAATCTGATCTGCATTATTTAAGTTGATGTGACGAGATAAAATACAGTGTTTTAAAATCTAGAGCAGATTCCTTTCTTAGAAAACAATAGGAAAAAATTATAGATGGATATCTTTACTGGAATTTAAAAATTAGCTCATATTCCAGGAGAAAGAGTGGCCTAAGAGTCATTTCATGTTATCTAGCCTTTTGAAGCTACTCACTTGATACGCTTAGCACTTTGGAAATAACCTTTTTTTCTTGGTTCATGACAGTTTAATTCCAAAGTTTTACTATTTTCTTTTGTAACTTTTAGATACCGCAGTTCCTTCTGATATTAATTTCTGCCTACATATTTATTTTTAAGTTGAGACCAAATAGGTGAAATGTTGAGCAAGTATGTGTGTATTGGAACAAATGTAAAAGGGTTACAAAGATTAGAAACAGGGTCATAAAAAATGGCTTGATTTATAAATGCATTACTTCTGGTGCTTTATATAATGGGATATATCGAACTAAAAATTTGTACATACAGTATGTCAGCATTTCTTAGTAATTTCTCCTGAATCCATTTTTAATATCTAATACTGTACAGATTGGGGAGTTACATTCTTCAGGCCAATACTATCCAGACTATATAAATTTATAAAACTGAAAAATTCACTTCCCTGTATTCAAGACCAAAGCTCATAAATGCTAATGTAGGGCTCAAAGGGGAAGTATAGTTCTCCTGCATATTTGAGAAAATGTGAAGTCCTTTCAAGAAAATCTAATAAACATAATAATCATAGCCTGCTGACACTAAGGAAAAAGGACCTCATTCACTCTTTCTTTATGCAGCAATTTACTGGTCCCTACTGATTTCCAAATTGGATCACTGTAGTAAATTATCCATGCTGGTACCTGTGAAAGTAAGCCGTGGGATCCATATTTGTTTTGTGTTCTGCTTAAATCAGCAAGAGTGATAAATTTGATGGTGTGAAATTGGAAGTATCAAGGGCTTTCTTTGGTGAATGAGCGAAGTAATGTCTCTACTGGTAATTTATTGTGACCCTTTTTCACTGTATGTGCTTTGTATGTCTAATATTTATTTCAATGCAAATTAAATTGTTTCTTCATCTATATTGTTATATCTAAGATTTTATTGATGTAAAAATCTAATTGTGGAATAAAAATCTCTCTGGATTTAAGCAGGTTTAAAATGTTATCTTGCAAAAGAACAAAGAACATTTGTAGTTAGAAATCAGCTTTCCTTTGAGCTTAATTGCCTTATTGTTAGAATAAGGTGAATTTGAACACACATTTCTTGTCCTCAGCTCATGACAAGTAATAGAGGTGCCGTGATTTTGAGGTCTGATGTGAAACTGGTAAAACTGTGATCTAAGGTATAGGAAAAATAAGGAAAGAAAAATTACATTGATGTCTCAGTTGTTTGCTTGATTCTGTACTTTTTTTGTCTAGTAAAATTTATAGTCTAGAGATGAGTTATTTATACCCCTATAATGATTCACAGTATACAGTATATACAAAGTCATCAGTCAATGCAGAATAACAGAGAAATATGTTTCCTTTCTAGGTGTTTAGAATTGACACACATTTTCTGTGACAGTTTAACAACTGGCACTAAGCAATGCACTGTACAAGCAAGTTAAATCCTTGTCCATTTGGAGATTGTAATCTAAGAGGCATGGAAATCAGTTATATAAAGGCAATTCTGACAGGTGAATAAATATTAATTAGTAAATGTGTTGCCTACGTAAGGGGAAGAGTAATGCAATAAATAAAAAGAGTGGGCTAGGAAATGGATTTCCTAAAGATTTAATGGTGTGGGATCTTAAGGATATATGCATTATTGACTCATAATGCTCTTTTTTTAAGCATTTTAAGCATATGGAAATATTTGAAAGTGTTGAAAAATATTCCTTCCTCAAGGCTGATTGAATGGAGAAACTCCAAGAAAGTGGTACATCGAGATCCTTGAGAATTATCTGTCTAAGCAGGTGATGTGTCAACAAAGGTCTTTTTAAAAATTTATGTTATGGCAAATTTTGAACATGCGCAAAAATAGAATAGTGTAATGAACTTCCATATTCTTATCTCCCAGCCTTCACAATCCTTGACTATGGCCAAATGTGCCCTACTCCCACTCCTGTTCACTTTCCCTTCTCCTGGTTTACATCATTTCATGTTATTTTAAATCACTTATCAGCAAATTTTTAATTATGCATCTCTAAAATACTAGGATTTTTTTAAGATCAATATAAAGTTAACAATAATTAACACAGGTCTTTTAGGCTGATGACTAGAAATGATTAAGAGTAATACCCTGATAGGAAAAAGGCTTACATGATTTAATAGGAATATATTATGAAGGGAGGGGGAAATTGTGATATTTTTTAGTAAAGGGAAGACTTCCCCTATATCGTTGCCCTCAGGAAAATGCAAAGATAAATATCTCCTCTTTCTTTGGGAAGTTACAGAAATAGATTTTGCCTTTCTACTCTTTACTCTCTCCCTCCCAATGCAGATAGTGTATCCAACTGTTTTTCCCTAAAAACCTGAGAACGTGGGATTTTGAATGGCAGTGTCAACAGAAACAGAATAGGAAGCAGTTAAGTTCTGCAAAAGAAGGGAGTACTCTTAACCAAAGAACAGGGAGGGAGTAAGTTGGGGAAGATAAATTTAATATTAGTATCATTGTCTTCATTAAGTTGCCCTTAAAACAAATATTAATAAATATCAAGTAATTAGATTGTGGATTTGTGAATTTAATCTCAGGTTTACTTTAAACTTTTATGTACTTTAAAGATTCAGTTTTTAGCATTTTTTTTTAATCCTACAAATCTGGAGCTTTACAACCATTATTGCCTAGTGTTCCAACAATAATAGACCGTTCAATTTAAGTAACAAAGCAAGACACGGAAGACACAGAAATAAAACTTGCAGTGATCCAGAATAAAATAGCTACTTTTTTTGTCATTAATTTATAGAAGATACAGTCATATACTTAGGTTTCTCTAAAATAATGGGTCTTGATACTATGAATTCATAATATTGTGTTTGGCAGTTCAACTTAGTAATATCCAAAGGATATAATTCATCTTTTAGAGTGTTTAGAAATGACCTTTTTAAAAAACAACAACAAAAAACCCACTTTATCTAGTTAGCCAAACTTCCTTTTTGGGCTCTTGTGCTATTGGGCTTATTTCAAATTAATTTTTTTTTTTTTTTTTTTTTTTTTTGAGATGGAGTTTTGCTGTTACCCAGGCTGGAGTGCAATGGTGTGATCTCGGCTCACCTCAACCTCCGCCTCCTGGGTTCAGGCAGTTCTGCCTCAGCCTCCCTAGTACCTGGGACTACAGGCATGCACCGTGCCCAGCTAATTTTTGTATTTTTAATAGAGACGGGCTTCATCTTGTTGACCAGGATGGTCTTAATCTCTTGACCTTCCAAAGTACTGGGATTATAGGCATAACCACCGCACCCGGCCGTGAGTTAATTTTTTTAATGAACTTTGTTTCTCTGTCCTGAGGACAGTCCTTAATTTCAAAATATAAGCAAAAGAAACATTTCTTTGAAAAATATTGGAACCAGACTTTGTGCATGGTGGTGCATACCTGCAATTCCAACGACTTGAGAGGCTGAGGTGGGAGAATCACTTGAGCCAGGGGTTTGAGTCCAGCCTGGAAAACATAGCAAGACATCATTTCCTCTAAAAATGAAATGAAAAATATTGAAACCATTTCAAGGAAAATATTTTAATTTGCGCTCTTTTATGTTTTTAGTTATGTTTTTAATTATATGGATATATTGTTGGGAATAAAAAATATTTTTTTCTACATAAATATTTATTCTAATAACTTACCAGAGGGTTTTTGTTGTTGTTTGCCTTTTAATATTGTGGCAAAGTTATCTGTAAGGAAACTTATTACAACTCTATTTGAGTTTTTGTGTTTATTATACTTTTTCTGAAATGGTTTTTTGGCAGCTATAATTTTATATGTATATTACAGTAGTAATATGCTTTCAGTAGCATCAGTGTTTTTAAATCTTTGATATTAAAATTCTCAAATAACCTTGAAGCAGGTTTATAAAATCATTCTTTGTTCATTTCCTACTTACTGGTAATTATCAAATTCTTAAATTTTGAAATACTGGAATCTTACCTTAATTACAAGTAAACTGCCCTCTGGTGGCAAGTTTTCTGAAAAATAATTCTACTGGCTCTCATTTTGCCTGTAACTAAAAAAATTGGGGGGAAAAGCAAACAGATTTTGACAGTTCATTTTATTTCCAGCTGGTTTTTACACTAACCTGTTTAAACAAGGTTCAAAAGGGCTTCTTTTTCATTATTTTAACCTTTGCATGCTATAAAAAAGTTTTAGACCATTATGATTTGTTAATACTAGTTTTCAAGGTGCCTAAGTGAGCTAATAATTTTTTCGATTTATGCAAGTAAATATAATAGATTCCATTATATTTATGCAAGTAGAAGGACCTTTTTGGGGTCTCAGTTTAAGACTGAGAAACTGAAATTCCACAGAGAATCAGAGACTTTCTTACTGACAGTTGTGAAGGAAATCTTTAGAGTACAATCCTCATTCAGTTCTTGTTCACTGAATAAAATGTGCTTTTTTTTTTTTTTTCCTTTTTTTTCTTTGTTTGAGACGGAGTCTTGCTCTGTTGCCAGGCTGGAGTGCAGTGGTGTGATCTTGGCTTACTGCAACCTCCATCTCCTAGATTCAAGCAATTCTCCTCCCTTAGCCTCCCAAGTAGCTGGGACTTCAGGCACACACCACCACACCTGGCTAATTTTTGTATTTTTAATAGAGACGGGGTTTCACCATGTTGGCCAAGATGGTCTCAATCTCTTGACCTCATGATCCGCCTGCCTTGGCCTCCCAAAGTGCTGGGATTACAGGTGTCAGCCACCGTGCCTGGCCATTAAAGTTTATATGCTAAGTGACTGTGTCAGAAATGTGCCCATGGATGTTCTTTGGAATGCCATCATAATTTGGGCATTCACATGATTTGTTCTTTTTAAAAAATTTGTAGAATTTGTGGAATACATTTGCTGTTGGTACCATCTCAGAAGAATGGTTTCAGATACTCTTAGACGTCTTTAGAGTTTTGAGCAAAGATAGGAGATGATACTCTTGTAAATCAACATTTTTTGGCTATTAATGGGTCTCTTATAAATGGATCTTCTATCTCATGCCAAGGGGAAAAGAAGTATTGCATAATACATGCACCAAATGGTCCATTTCTTTTGCATGGAAACAATACATTTAGAGATATCAGTAGAATTTAACACTGGTTAATTATTTTCTTTCTAATACTTTTTAATTTATAGACTGTCTAACCCATCTATATTTTCACTTTTTAGTTTCACCATTAAATAGAGTATGCAAAAGACTTTTGGAAAAGTAAAAAGTTTGGGTTATTATTATTAACCACTTAGTAAACATGGTTACAAATCACAGTACAAAGTCACATAGACTCTTATGAAGAATTTTTTAAAAATTGTTGCTATTGAATGTTGATCAGGCTCTTAAGAAACAACAGATGGCCAAGACCCCAAGTGTTCAAACAGGTAATTACTACCAAGGAAAATAAACTAAGGATAATGTCACACACACATGAATTGGTAATATTGGTAGTAGTGGGAAGACTGAACAGAGCTGGAAAGTACGGTTTGCCTAAAAGCATTCAAATTTTAAAAACATGTGCTAATCACACACTGGATCCAATTAAGCAGCCCAAGTGTTAAAACATTATCAAGGAATTACAAATAATAGCATCAGGAGTTTTGGCAGCAGGTCCTCAAATAGTGGTTCCAATCTGTGAACATTCTCTTAGTTTCTCTGGGCCTTGATTTTTTTATTTTTTAGAACGTGGCTAGGAGAGGATTATTTGAGGTAGTGTATTTGAAAGTATTTGTGTTCTGTAAAGATTTATACAAGCAAACAGCTATATTTTGCATTATATGATGCGTCTCATTTTACCTTTGGAGATTCTGGGACTCTTGGAATTCAAAAGAACCTCCCCCAAGACTATACTTGATGAGTTGGTGTTGGTTATAATCTGTGTGGCCATGTTTTAAGTCACCTTTGTGAGAAAAAAAGCTTTTGGCTGGGCACGGTAGCTCACGTCTGTAATCCCAGCACTTTGGAAGGCCGACGCGTGCAGATCATCTGAGGTCAGGAGTTTAAGATCAGCCTGGCCAACATTGTGAAAGCCCGTCTCTACTAAAAATACAAAAAATTAGCCGGATGTGGTGGTAGGCACCTGTAATCCCAGCTACTCTGGAGGCTGAGGCAGGAGAATCACTTGAACCTGGGAGGCAGAGGTGGCAGTGAGCCAAGATTTTGCCATTGTACCTTCAGCCTCAGCAACAGAGTGAAACTTTGTCTCAAAAAAAAAAAAAAAAAGCTTTAGATCTGTATAAACAGTCAAATTCTTTTACTCTCTCTTTTTCTTTTATTTCCATAGGTTTTTGGGGAACAGGTGGTATTTGGTTACATGAGTAAGTTCTTTAGTGGCGATTTGTGAGATTTTGGGGCTTTTGGAAGAGACAGAAAGCAAAAATGCTATTACTTAGCAAAATCAGGTCCACTTCTGTAACTGTGAGAACACTCTCCAAAAGTACTTCTTAAAAATCAGGAAATGATTATTATTCCCCTTCAAAACCGTGCTCCTTTTAAACCCTCCCAAATGAATATGTAAGAAGGATGCAAGCATAGTCTATGAAATGCTCAAAACTAAATATCTATAATATGCAGAAAATACAGTCCAGAATTACAGTTCTGTTTTCATTAGGGATTATGCCAGAAATTGAGAGAGGCTTGGTTTTTATTCTGAGGCACCTAGGAAGAAGCAGGGATAAAACCATTATCATTGGAAGGTACTACAGTCATAACCGAAGAACCACTTTCAGTCAACAATGGTGCATATGTGATAGTTGTCCCAGAAGATTAAAATGGAGCTAAAAATTTATATCTCCTAGAGGTGACTTAGCTCTTGTAATGTTGCAGCACAATGTATTACTTGTGTTTATGGTGACATTGGTGTAAACATATCTACTGTGCTGCCAGTTGTATGGAAGTCTATAGCACATACAGTTATATACAATAGGTAAATACTTAATAATAAACAACTGTGTCACTGGTTTATGTCATTGATTGTTGTTAAATTGTACATGTACAACAACAAAAATGGTAACTGTAAAATAGCCTCAGGCAGTTTTTTCAGGAGTTATCCAGAAGAAAGCATTGTTATTGTAGATGACAGCTCCATGCATGTTAGTGCCCCAAAGACCTTCCAGTGGAACATGGAGGTGGAAGACAGTGATATTGATGATCCTAACCCTGTGTAGGCCTAAGCTAATGGTGTGTATTTGTGCTTTCATTTTTAATTTTAAAAGTTAAAAAGAATTTAAAATAGAAAAAAGCTTATAGAATATGAGGATAAAAGGAAAAAATATTTTTGTTATTTTGTACAATGTGCTTGTGTTTTAAGCTAAGTATTATTACAAAAGAGTTTAAAAAGTTGGCCAGGTACAGTGCTCATACCTGTAATGCCAGCACTATGGGAGGCCAAGGCAAGGGGGATCGCTTGAGCCCAGGATTTGGAAACCAACCTGGGCAGCCTTGTCTCTACAAAAATTAAAACAAGTAAGCCAGGTATTGTGGTGCACACCTGTAGTTTCAGCTGTCTGGAAGGCTGAGGTGGTAGCATTGCTTGAGCCCAGGAATTGGTGGTTGCAGTGAGCCATGATAGCATCACTGCACTCCATCCTGGGTAACAGAGTGAGACACTGTCTTCAGGGAAAAAAAAAGTCAAAAAGTTTATAAAGTAAAAATAGTTACAGTAAGCTAAGGTTTGTTATTGAAGAAAGAAAAGTTTAAAGATAAATTTAGTCTCAATGTACAGTATTTATAAAGTTTACAGTAGTATACTGTTATGTCCTATGGCCTTCACATTTACTCACTACTCACCCAGAGCAACTTCCAGTCTTGCATGCTCCATTCACGGTAAGTACCCTATAAAGGTCTACCTTTTTTTGTTTAATCTTTTATACTGTATTTTTTCCCTTTAGATACACAAATAACCATTGTGTTTCCATTGCCCCTATCTTCAGTAGAGTCACATTCTGTACAGCTTTGTAATCTAGAAGCAATAGGCTCTAGCGTATTTGCGTAGTAGTCTATACCATCTAGGTTTGTGTAAGTACATGCTATGATGTTTGCACAATGACTAGAATCACCTAACAATGTATTTCTCAGAATGTAATCCTTTATTAAGTGATGCATTGACTGTATAACGTGATCAGGCCCTAGGGCTCTGAAGTGTGACAGACCTGGTTGTCATCACTTTTTAGCTGTGTGACCTCTGTTTTTCCTCTGTAAAATGGGAATAACAATACCCCATACTTTGTGAAATGGTAAAATGAGCTGACACATATAGTGTTAAGCGTAGTGTTTCACATAATGCTCAGTAATTTTGGCTGTCATCATCATCAATGGTATGGTTTTGCTGTGTCCCCACCCAAATCTCATCTTGAATTACAGTTCTCATAATCCCCACTTGCCATGGGAGGGATCTGGTGGAAAGGAATTGAATCATGGTTACCCTCATGCTGCTGTTCTTGTGATATGAGTAAGTTACCCATTCTGGGGCAGTTCTTTATACCAGTGCGAGAACAGACTAATACAGTAAATTAGTACCAGGTACTGGGGCGCTGCTGTAAAGATACCTAAAAATATGGAAGCAGCTTTGGAACTGGGTAACAAGTGGAGGTTGGTACAGTTTGGACAGCTCAGAAGTCAGGAAGATGTGGGAAAGTTTGGAACTTCCTAGAGCATTTTGGCTTTGACCAAAATGCTGATAGTAATATGGACAATGAAGTCCAGGCCAAGGTGGTCTCAGATGGAGATGAGAAATTTGTTGGAACTGAAACAGGTGACTCTTGATATGTTTTACCAAAGATACTGGTGGCATTTTGCTTCTGCCCTAGAGATTCATGTAAGTTTGAACTTGAGGGAGATGATTTAGGGTATCCAGTGGAAGAGATTTCTAAGCAGCAGAGTGCTTTTAACAGCACCCAATTCACCTGTTGACTTGGGTGCTGTTAAAAGCATTGAGTTTTATGTATTCACAAAGATATGGTTTTGAATTGGAAAAGGGAAGCAGAGCATAAAAGTTTGGAAAATTTTCAGCTTGAAGATGTGATAGAAAAGAACAACCCATTTTCTGAGGAGAAATTCAAGCTGGCTCTAGAAATTTGTGTAGTGAGGAGCCAAAGGTTAATTGCCAAGACAATGGGGAAAATGTCTCCAGGGCATGTCAGAAGTCTTCCGGCAGTCCCTCTCATCACAGGCCGAGAGGCCTAGAAAGAAGAAATGGTTTCATGGGCCAGGCCTAGGACCTTGTTGCTTTGTGCAGTCTTGGAACTTGGTGCCTTATGTCCCAGCCATGGCTAAAAGGGGGGTGGGTACAGCTCAGGCATGGCATCAGAGTGAAGGCTTCACAAGCCTCAGCAGCTTCCATGTGGTGTTGAGTCTGTGGGTGCACAGAAGAATCGAGATTATGTCCACTTAGATTTCCGAGAATGTATGGAAATGCCTATGATGTTCAGGCAGAAGTTTGCTGCAGGGGTGGAGCCATCATGGAGAACCTCTGCTAGGGCAGCATGAAAGGGAATTGTGGGGTTAGTGCCCTCACACAGAGTCCCCACTGGGGCACTACTTCATGGAGCTCTGAGAAGAGGGCCACTGTCCTCTAAACCCCAGAATGGTAGCTCCATTGACAGCTTACACTGTGCTTCTAGAAGAGCCACAAACAACGCCAGCTCCTGAAAGCAGCCAGGAGTGGGATGTATCCTGCAAAGCCACAGTGGCAGAGCTGCCCAAGGCTATGGGAGCCTACTACTTGCATCAGTATGACCCAGATGTGAGACATAAAGTCAAAATAGATCATTTTGGATCTTTAATGACTGCCTTACTGGATTTCAGACTTGCATGGGGCCTGTAGCCCCTTCGTTTTGGCCAATTTCTCCCATTTGGAATGGGTGTATTTACCCAGTTCCTGTACCTCCATTGTATCTAGGAAGTAACTAACTTGCTTTTCATTTTACAGACTCACAGGTGGAAGGAACTTGCCTTGTCTCAAATGAGACTTAGGACTTACTCTTTTGAATTATGCTGGAATGAGTTAAGACTTTTGAGGGACTGTTGGGAAGGCATGATTGTATTTTAAAATGTGAGGACATGAGATTTGGGAAGAAACATGATTGGAATAATATGATTTAGTTGTGTCCCCACTCAAATCTTGTCTTGAATTATAGCTACCATAATTCCCATGTGTGATGGGAGGGACCTGGGGGAAGGTAATCGAATCATAGGGGCAGTTACCTCTGTGCTGTTCTGGTGATAGTGAGTTCTCATAAGACCTGATGGTTTTTTAAGGGACTTTCTTCCCCTTCACTCTGCACTTCTCCTTGCTACCTCCATGTGAAGGAGGATGTATTTGCTTTACCTTCTGCCATGATTGTAAGTTTCCTGAGACTTCCCCAGCCATGCTGAACTGTGAGTCAATTAAACCTCTTTTCTTTATAAATTACCAGTCTGGGGTATGTCCTTGTTAGCAACATGAGATTGGACTAATACAATCTATAATTACAACAATTCTGTGAATTGCTTTATTGAATAAATTGAGTAGTTAACATAATATCCCACATGATTATATTCCAAAGAGTCAGAAAATAACTATTCTTCAGATACTTTCTGGAAATTGATATTTATAGTGAAGACCACCTCCTGTCTTATTCCCTACCCAGATAGTCTAAAGTTTTGACTTGTCAAAATTTATATTTTAGAGCTATATGATATTGTGATATAATGGTAAGAGGAATAAATAAAGATCAGATCCCAGACTTCTGCATTAATTATGTACAGCTCTGTGACTTTGGGTAACAAATTTAACAACTCTGAACATCTGCTTCCTCTTGTAAAATTGGGAAAGTAATAATGAATCAAAATCATTTTGTGTGGTGGGAGGAGGTTCTCTTCACTGCCACTCTCTTCCATTTTCTAAAATGTTGAATCTCTCGAGGCTATCTTAATAGAAGGGTGCATGTTTTTGGCCAGGTGCACTGGCTCACACCTGTAATCCCAGCATTTTGGGAGTTCATGGTAGGAGGATTGCTTGAGTCCAAGAGTTTAAGACCTCTCTGGGCAACATAGCAAGACCCTGTCTCTAAAAAAAAAAAAAAATAATAATTAGTTGGATGTGGTGGCATGTGCGTATAGTCCCAGCTACTGGGGGAGACTGAAGAGGGAGGATCACTTGAGGCTGGGAGGTTGAGGCTGCAGTGAGTTATTACTGCACCACTGTACTCAGCTTAGTTGGCAGAATAAGTCCCTGTCTCAATTTAAAAAAAAAGGATGAGTTTTTAATGTTGCCTAAGGTTGTAAAGCAGAAAAAGCATCAGTGTGATGAGGAAAAATACCTGATTACATCGGATAGTTACATGGTGGGCAGACCTCCATGAGAACTTTTCCCCTCTGCCTCATGCACACTCACGTTCTGAAACCTGACTGCTCTCAGTAGCAGAATCACTTTGAGTAGAGAAAGTGAGAACATCTTTTGGAGATAAGACTCCAGAAGAGCTGGAGGAGGGACTTCAAGGAAGGAGTGAGTACTATATATCAAAAGAACTGAGAGTTTGTGTGAATTAGCACTGTCCAATAGAAATATAAAGCAAGATACTAATGTGAGCCATATATGTAATTTAAAATTATTTTATTAGCTATATTAAAAACAAAAAAGGTGAAGTTAATTTTTATATTTTGTTAAATATTTTATAATATATTAATATAAAGTTTTATAAATTTTATAATATATTTTATTAAATATATCAAAAATATTATTTCACCTTAATTAACATAAAAGTTAATATAGTTCACATTTTTTCATACTATTTGAAATCTGGTATGTATTATATTCTTATAGCATATCATATCAGACTAGCTATATATCAAATATTTATATACATATTCCATATGTACATATGGCTGGTGACTAATGTATTGGACAGTATAAGAATATAATGAGGGTATGAAGGGGATTGTTGGAGATTCTCTGTGACCATGGTGTCACTTCATATTGCTTCACCAGAGTCTAGGACTAACACCCTGTGGCTGTAAATGGAGCTTAGGGATAAGTTAAAGAGATCCAAACAGTGATTCTAGGCTCATTGGCTTGTAGATTTGTGGACCTTGTGTGGTTTGGGTTATATGGCCTGAAAATGAAATTGTGAATGAACAGTCTTGGGATTTTGTGTGTATATGTAATTGGCCAAAATCAAGACCAGCTTCCCCTTCTGTAATGTGGCGTATTAGTCATCGTGGGCTGCCAAAACAAAATGCCAAAGACTGGATGGTTTAACAACTGAAATGTGTTTTTCCAAAGTTCTGGAACCTGGGAAGTCCAAGTTCAAGGTGCCAGAAAGACAGGTTTCATTCTGAAACCTCTTCCCTTGGTTTGTCGGGAGTTACCATCTCACCGTGTGCTCACATGGCCTTTCGTCAGTGTGCGTGTATGTAGAGAGAAATACATATCTCTTTGCCTTCCTCTTATAAGGCCATTAGTCCTATTGCATTAGGGAGCCTGATAGGGTTATGTGTCTCCACCCAAATCTCATCTTGTAGCTTTCATAATTCCCACACACTGTAGGTGGATCCTGGTGGGAGATATTTGGATCAAGGGGGTGGCTCTTTCCTGGGCTGGTCTTGTGATAGTAAATAAGTGTCACTAGGTCTGATGGTTTTAAACAATGAGAGTTTCCCTGCACAAGCTCTCCTTTGCCTGCTGCCATCCATGTAAGATGTGACTTGCACCTCCTTGCCTTTTACCATGAGAGTGAAGCCTCCCCAGCCATGTGGAACTGTAATTGTTAAACCGTTTTTCCTGTATAAATTACCCAGTCTCGGGTATGTCATTATCAACTGCATGAAAATGGACTAGTACAGTAAATTGGTACCAGTGGGGGGTGGGGGGTAGGGGGTGAGGGGGTGTTGCTGAAAATATACCTGAAAATGTGGAAAAGACTTTAGAACTGGGTAAAAGGCAGATATTGGAACAGTTTGGAGGGCTTAGAAGACAGGAAAATGTGGGAAAGTTTGGAACTCCTTTGAGACTTGTTCAGTCGCTTTGACCAAAATGCTGATAATGCTATTGACAATGAAATCCAGGCTGAGGTGGTCTCAGATGGAGATGAGGAGAGTTGGGAACTGGAGCAAAGGTGATTCTTGTTATGTTTTAGCAAAGAGACTGGTGGCATTTTGCCCCTGCCTTAGAGATTTGCAGAACTTTGAACTTGAGAGATGATATAGGGTATCTGGTGAAAGAAATTTCTAAGCAGCAAAACATTCAAGAGGTGACTTGGGTCCTGTTAAAGGCGTTCTGTTTCTAAAGGAAAACAGAGCGTAAAACTTTGGAAAATATGTAGCCCAACAATGCAATAGAAAAGCAAATCCCATTTTTTTGAGGAGAAATTCAAGCCAGCTGCAGAAATTTGCATAAGTAAGAAGGAACCAAATGTTAATCACCAAGACAATTGGGAAAATGTCTCCAGGGCATGTCAGAGACCTTTGCGGCAGCCCCTCCCATCACAGGTCTGGGGGCCTAGGAGGAAAAAGTGGTTTCGTGGGCCAGACCCAGGGTCCTCGTACTGTGTGTAGCCTGGGGTATTGATGCCCTCTGTCCCAACTGCTTCAGCTGTGACTGAAAGGGGCCAACATAGATCTTGGGCCTTGGCTTCATAGGGTGCAAGCCCAAAAAGCCTTGGCAGCTTCCATGTGGTATTGAGCCTGCAAGTGCACAGAAGTCAAGAATGGGAGTTTGGGAACCTCTGCCTAGATTTCAGAAGATGGATAAACACCTGGATGCCAAGGCAGCAGTGTGCTGCAGGGGTGGAAACTTCATAGAGAACCTCTGCTAGGGCAGTGTGAAAGGGAAATATGGGGTTGGAACCCCACGCAGAGTCCCTACTGGAGCACTGCCTATTGAAGCTGTGAGAAGAGAGCCACTGTCCTCCATATCCCAGAATGGTAGGTCCACTGATAGCTTGCACCCTCTGCCTGGAAAAGCTGCAGACACTTAACACCAGCCCATGAAAGCAGCCAGGTGGCAGGCTATATCCTGCAAAGCCATAGGGGCAGAGCTGCCCAAGAGCATGGGAACCCACCTCTTGCATCATTGTGGACCCAGATATAAGACATGAAGTGAAAGGAGATCATTTTGGAGCTTTAAGATTTGACTGTCCCACTGGATTTTGGATTTGAGTGGGGGCCTGTAGCCCCTTTGTTTTGGCCAGTTTCTCCACTTGGAGCAGCTGTATTTACCCAATGCCTATACCCCCATTGTATCTAGGAAGTAACTAACTTGGTTTTGATTTTACAGGCTCATAGGCAGAAGGGACTTGCCTTGTCTCAGATAAAACTTTGGACTCTGGACTTTTGAGTTAATACTGAAATGAGTTAAGACTTTGGGGGTCCTACTCATAAGTTTAAATGTAACATTGATTGGCCATTATTAATACCCAATTTTTTTCATAATAAAGCAATGTTTCCGTTCACTCTCCCTCTTTCTCTTCCTCTTTCTTCCTCTTTTTTACTCATTTTTTGTTTGTTTGTTTTTTCTTTCCTTCTCTCAAAAAAAAGAAATCAACTTGTAAACCTCTAGACCCAGTTCGGCAATATCTCTCTCATTGCTAGATTTCCTTCATTCCCTTCCCTCCCTTCCTCCCTCCTTCCCTCCCTCCCTCCCTCCCTCCCTGCTTCCCTCCCCTCTTTCTCCCTTCCTTCCTTCCTACCTACATCCCTTCCTCCCCCCCTCCCGTCCTCCTTCCCTCCCTACCTCCCTTCCCCCCCCACCCCCCCAAAAAAAAAAAAAAAAAAAAAAGAAAAAGAAAAAAATACTG
>CAUYOR010023907.1:0-15179 GCA_963573925.1 Callimico goeldii
ACCTCCGCCTCCTGGGTTCAGGCAATTCTCCTGCCTCAGCCTCCAGAGTAGCTGGGATTACAGGCACGCGCCACCATGCCCAGCTAATTTTTTGTATTTTTAGTAGAGATGGGGTTTCACCATGTTGACCAGGATGGTCTCAATCTCTCGACCTCGTGATCCACCGTCTCGGCCTCCCAAAGTGCTGGGATTACAGGCTTGAGCCACCGCGCCCGGCCCTATTTATGCATTTTCACTGTACTTCCTCTGTTCCATTAGTTTCCACCCTCCCGACCTCCTGAAACTTCATTTGTCATGGTTATTGGTGCCTTTATCTTGCTCGTATCATTGGCCACTTCTTAAAGTTCACCTTTTTCAGCCTTTGAGCAGCTTTTGGAATGGTTGATTATCCCTTTCTCGTTGAAACGTTTGTTTCCCCCAACATAATTTTTTTTTCAGCTTTTATTTTAGAATCAGAGGGTACATGTGCAGGCTTGCCACAAAGGTAAAATGCCTGATGCTGAGGTTTTGGGTGTGAATGAATCCATCACCCAGGCAGTGAGCATAGCACCCAATAGGTAGTCTTTTAGCCCTTGCCTTCCTCTGTCTCTCTTTCTAGTAGTCCCTAGTGTCTATTATTGCTATCTTTAGGTCCCTGAGAACCCAATATTTAGCTCCCATGTATAAGTGAGAACATGTGGTATTTGGTTTTCTGTTTCTGCGTTGCTTCACTTAGGATAATGCCTCCCAGCTCTGTCCACATTGCTGCAAATAACATGACTTCATTCCTTTTTATGGCTGTGTAGTATTTCATGGTGTATATGTACCACATTTTCTTTATGCAATCCACTGCTGATGGACATCTGGGTTGATTCCATGTCTTTGCCATTGTGAATAGTGCTGCAATGAACATATGGGTGCATGTGTCTTTTTGGTGAAATGATTTGCTGTTTTTTGGATATGTACCCAGTAATGAGATTGCTGGGTCAGATGGTAGTTCAATGCTTAGTTCTTTGGGAATTCTGCAAACTGCTCTTCACAGTGGTTGGACAAATTAAATTCTTCCCAACAGTGTGTAAGTGTTCCCTCTTCTTTACAGCCTCACCGACATCTGTTATTTTTTTGACTTTTTTTTTTTTTGACGGAGTCTTGCTCTGTCACCCAGGCTGGAGTGCAGTGGTACAGTCTCAGCTCACTGCAACCTCTGCCTCCTGGGTTCAAGCAGTTCTCTGCCTCAGCCTCCTGAGTAGCTGGGATTACAGACACCTGTCACCACGCCTGGGTCATTTTTGTATTTTTAGTAGAGATGGGGTTTCACCATCTTGGCCAGGCTGATCTTGAACTCCTGACCTTGTGATTCACCCGCCTTCGTCTCCCAAAGTGCTGGGATTGCAGGCATGAATCACCATGCCTGGCCTTGACTTTTTAATAAAAGCCCTTCTGGCTAGTGTGAGATGGCATGACATTGTGGTTTTGATTTGCGTTTATCTGATGATTAGTGATGATGAGCATTTTGTGTCTACTCATGTCCTTTGTCCACTTTTTAATTTGGTTGTTTGTTTTTAAAACACCCCTACACCATAGGCTCCTTCTTCTAAAGTTCGCTTTCAGCCTGTCCCCTTCCCTCCCTCTATATTGGATCAGATTAGCGCTTAGACCTCATGTATCTTTTCTTTTCTTCTTTAGCCTAGATGACATAGTTTGACTTCAAAGCTTTATTTAATTTTCATCTACATCCTAAGGTTTTCCAATTGTGCATACCCTTGGACCTCCCCTGACTTTGAGGATGTGCATACGATCGAATAAAAGATGATGTTTCTCTTTTCACAGAAAAGATGCAGCAAGTCCAAATAAGAGTACTCGAAGGATTACCACCTTTAGTTCTGATCATCTTGTGCCACTCTCATCAATTTCCTTCTTTGTGGTCAAAAAGATGTTCGTTTTAAGGACTTGAAATGCACAGACTGTTTTGGTTGATATGCAGAGTGTATTTTACATATAAATGTCCTTCCTAAAAGGTCCTCCTATGAGCTACATTGGAATGACACTACTGGTGCCAAGACTTCAAACGATTTTATGGAAGGTTTGAATTAAGAGTAGGAAATGAAAGCTGCTCATAGCAAATCGACTTCTCTGCCTTCCCAGGGTCAATTTCTACTTTCAAACAGTTAAGAAAATCATGAGTATTACTTTTTTGGTTATTAAATGTATGAGTGACACTAGAATTTTAGGCTGTGTTTTAGGGAGGTTTGTGATTTAAAGCCTCAGATTTTACTACAATGTGCATGGCTGTTTAAAGTGAATAAAATATCTGAAGAATTATTTACCTCCTGGGAAAATAGGTCAATTAGTATATGCAAAAACACAATTTGGCCAGTTTTTTGTGGCTCATCTACAAGATTGATTGGGGTGCCTCCTCTTCTTTTATTACGTGGTAAATTTTTACAGGTTGTTTAGATTTGTCCTTTTCAAACTTCAGTGGCGATGTCTGCAGTGGTTTAAAATATTAGTGAATCATAGGGGTGCTAAATTTCAGGTGTTAAATAGGGCACATTGTCCCTAAGTGTCTGTTTTAACTGACAGTAATGAAGGGAAATATTTTTTTCTACTAAAGCAGGCATGATTATATTAATAAGCTAACCTTTACTGATATACAATACTTAAATGGCATTTTACACTTATGATAATTAAGTGATTACTTGACTTCCCTGATTCTCCCCCCAGCCCCAGGGCTATTCGCTTACCCTTCCCTGGAGTTAGAGCTACACTGATGAGAAATTTGGACAGCACATATACTTTGGGGGATGGGGGCACATAAGCAATATCATGTTTATTTCTTTTTTTTTTGTGACAGAGTCTCACTCGTCACCCAGGCTGGAGTGCGGTCTTGGCTCACTGCAACCTCTGCCTCCCAGGTTCAAGCAATTTTCCTGCCTTGGTCTCCCTACTAGCTGGGACTACAGGTATGTGCCACCACACCCGGATAACTTTTGTATTTTTAGTAGAGATAGGGTTTCACCATGTTGGCCAGATTGGTCTTGAACTCCTGACCTCAGATGATCCATCCACTTCGGCCTCCCAAAGTGCTGGGATTATAGGCATGAGCCATCGCGCTCAGCCTCATGTTTATTTCTAATAGTGTCCAAGCTCCCCCAAATGTGGGACTATACCTTCCTTTATTTCATAGCCCAGCAAGAAGCACAGTGCTTGGTACCAAGACAGAACTCTAATAAAACTTATTGACCAGAACTAAACCAGATAGAATATAGAAATATCAAAAATAATCTGTAAGGCAATAACGGAATGTCTGCAAACATAGAAAGGTTTATTGTTCTTTGGAAAAAGAACTTTCCTGGTTCTTACATGGGGCAGTGGCTGGTTGGACCTAAGAGCTGGAATTTGGGAATCACTGGCATGGACAGGGGTTGACAAGGCCATGCTGGGGCTACTGTCAGAGCATCATTAGAGCACTGCTAGAAACTTAGGGCACGATGATTTGATGTGCATTCACAGACTCTAATATGATGGGCTAATTGCAATAGAAGGAGACCAGCATTTACAACCAGACAGACAGATCTTGATATATTCACATTGCACAGCAAAGAGAGTGAACAAACTACAGTTAGAACAGTATAGATGAATCTCATGAATTTAGGGACCACTCTTTGTGATTCTGTTGATATAAACTTCTGAAAAAGAAAAAAGATGCAGACTGAATGCATGATATTAGAAGTTACCCTGATTGGTATACTAGTTACCCTTGCCTGGGGAATTTGTTCAAGGCACAGGGGACTTTGTGGGAATGCTTTGTTCTTTGGGTGCTGTCTATGCAGAAATGTTTACTTTGTGAAAAGTTTATCAATTTGTACAAGTAGAATTTGTGCACTTTTCTCTATGTGTGTTACACATCAATAAAAATTTAAAACAGGACGGGTGCGGTGGCTCATGCCTGTAATCCCAGAACTTTGGGAGGCTGAGGTGGGCGGATCACAAGGTCAGGAGATTGAGAACATCCTGGCAAACATGGTGGAACCCTGTCTCTACTAAAAATATGAAAAATTAGCCAGGCATGGTGGCATGCGCCTATAGTCCCAGCTACTTGGGAGGCTGAGGCAGGAGAATCGCTTGAACCTGGGGAGGTGGAGGTGCAGTGAGCTAAGAGAGTGCCACTGCACTCCAGCTTGGGTGACAGAGTGAGACTCAATCTGAAAAAAAAGGTTAAAACGACTAACTTAAATAAAATGTGAACATTAGCAAGATAACAGCTAGGATTGCTAGAATCTGCCAAGAAGTACCGAGATAGCATCTTAGTGAAGACTGACTTGAGAAGGATAAGGATCTGAGAATAAAAAGGCTGAGGTTATTTCCGCTCACTTACACCTGAAACTCCTGAGTTTTATCCTTTTTCATCAAGCTCTGAAGATTCTGTATATCAGGCCAATAATAGGGGCTAGGCTATTACAGGGACGCATTCATGAGGAGGCTTTAAAAGTAATTTGGAACTTCCAACCTGAGAAAGCAGCAATGCAGAGTTTTAGGTTTTTCTCTCTTTTTTTTTTTTTTCTGGCATATTCAGCTGGAAGAGCCACAGGTCTGGAGGTGGCTTTGGGACTCCTTTCTATGCTCTACTGAGTTTCCAGGAATATCAGGAATTGCTGCTAACTGTTGTTGAGAAATCATCTTAAGAATCATACAAAATCCTGGTAATAATTGAAAAGAATTCAAAGCTATTTATACTGGTGTCTTATTTCAGGTTCTGCCCAAGTTGCTCTAGGTGGAAGGTGAATGTTGATCCCTTTATTTCTTTTATTTTCAGCCAAATGAATTAGAATCAAACCCTCTTCTTATATGCTAGGTGACATTCAAGAAGGTGTACTTTTTCCCATCCTTAACATGGGATCAAAATAATGTAGAATTTGTGATATTGGTGTGGGGCCAGTTAGAAAAATTATGTTTTTAGACAAAAACTATCCTACCTCATACTGTAATTCTGTTTACATTAAAAAGAAAAAAGAGGCAGGGCACAGTGGCTTAGGTCTGTAATCCCAGCACTTTTGGAGGCTGATGAGGCCAGTAGTTCAAGAGCAGCTTGGCCAACATAACAAAACCTCACCTCTACTAAGAACACTAAAAATTATCTGGGCATGGTGATGCATGCCTGTAATCCCAGCTACTCAGGAGGCTGAGGCATAAGAATTGCTTGAACCCGGGAGGCAGAGGTTGTAGTGAGCCAACATTGCACCACTGCATTCCAGCCTGGGCGACAGAGCGCCACTCTGTCTCAAAACAAACAAATAAACAAACAAACAAACAAACAAACAAACGACCCTTCCTATTCTGTGTGTGTGTGTGCTTGTATGCAAGCTCACTTTGTGTTGTGTGACCTGCCATGGAAATGCCAAAAGAAGTTGTATATAAGAGATAATGAATTTCAGCTCATATTTTTAATTAAAAAAATGTAATTGTGATAAATACACATAATGTAAAATTTATCATCTTAACCATAGAAAACATTTTTAATTTTTAATTTTTTAGAGATAGGGTCTTGCTATGTTTCCCAGACTGGTCCCGAATTCCTGGTCTCAAGTGATCCTTCTGCCTCAACCTCCCAAAGTGCTGGGATTATAGGCATGAACTGCAGAGCCTGGCCAGTCTTAACTACTTTTAAGCGTATAGTTCAGTAGTGTTACATATATTCACATTGTTGTGCAACCAGTCTCCAGAACCTTCATCTTACAAAACAACAGCTCTACCCATTAAACAACTTCCCACCTTCCAATGGGGAAACCACCATTCTATTTTCTGTTTCTATGAGTCTGACAACTCTAGATGCTTCATATTAGTGGAACCACACAATAAAGCTCTGTTTTAACTTTTCATCCTGAGCCTGGCTAGACCAAGACTATGGCTAAAATAATTTTACTGCATATAGCTTAAAGCCGAATGAGCCATCCTGTAAGTTACAGCAGAAGACAGAAGCGGTCAAGATCATAGGTGAAAACTAAATGTGATGATCAGATGACCCGTAGTAACCATGCCTCAGATGTAGTGTTAACATCTTATTGAATCTTTGACCTACATTTGCAATGGAAAAGGAGGTCTAGGATAAGCAGAAACTCCAGCTAGAAAGCTTGATGGCATCACCCAACATCCATGCTCCTACCCCAAATGGAAGAGTTGGGCAGAGGCACTGGTCCCAGAGTGCGCAGACGTAGGCACTTATTGAGTGCCTAGGATACACTGGGTTCTTTATCATACCAGTCATGTGATTTTAATACTCATGTTGATATTATGAAGTTGGTTTTAGTTGTACCTTTTTTACAGACAGGAAACTAAAACTGAGACAATTAACCGTTTTCTTCAGGATCCCAAAGTTAATCAATGACAGAGATGGTGTTTGACCTTGATTTCATTCTACACTTCTTTACTTTCTGTTATACAGCAGTAGCGGTGGTAATATATTCATGATCCTTATATTAGGGATGATCAAACTGAGTTAAGTTAGGCTAAGCAATTTTTAAAAAATTACACATTTAGCAAGTGATAGAAATAGGAGTTGAAGTCAGGACATTATTAAAAATAAGCTGCAAGCCCTTCCAAGATTTGGGACTATCTTTACACAAAGGTTTGCACAATTCTAGAAGTCAAAAAAGATATTAGTATGTGGGAAGTTTGCATGTGCAAGAATGGTACTGGTGTGGCGACATAGAGCAATGCCTTCTTCAGAGGAAATGACGGTCAGGGGGGTCATTTCATGGAAGCCCTTGAATGATCCACCTAAGAATTGGTTCTTAATTTGGTAGGCAATCAGAGGGTTTTGAAGAACGTTGATGGAAGGTGATCAGAGCTTGTGCTTTTAGAAAAATCAATGCATACATTAGAAGGTGAAGCAACTGAATGTAAGCATTCTCTCTGAACACTGTAATTGGAATGACTTTATTGCTTCTCTGTATTCCCTTGACCTTTTCCCAATATCAATTGGGAAACCTTTTGTTATTTAAAATTTAATACAAGACTTTTTTCCCCAACGGCATTTGAATAGTAAGGCTGAGATCTTAAACTTTGTATATATACAAAAGAAGACATTTTAATACTAAGTCAGTAAGTCAGTACAGAGAGTTTCAGTGATGAAGACTGAAATGTGAAATTCTACATGCTGTTTCTTAGTTGACTTTTAAATGGATGAAATGATAACGATGTTGCCGTGAAGCTTATAACACACAGACACACAGACACACAGACACACACACACACACACACACACACACACACACACACACACACACGGGATTCAGAACCATGGGCTATTTTCTTTTACTTTCTTCATATGCTTTTCAGTAACACTAGAGGTCACTAAGACCCTGTCTTTAATTTAGTTTTGCTGTGGTTCATCTTTATTTAAGCTACATCTGAATTCCTGTTGTGGACTTGTGTTTCTCTTTATGAATTATACAGCTCGCCACTCTTAACCTGCTAATGTTAGTTTGTAACATTCCCTATTACACTGATAGTTTAATTGACAAATTAACTTGTGCTAGTTTGCCAGATACTGGCACAAATGAGATTTTTCTTCATCTCCTCAATGGTTGATGTCAGCAATAGAGAGGCAGGTTGATTAGATGCAGAATGGTTCTAATTTCAGAAAAATCAATGCTATAACCTTTGTGTTCAGACTGCATTTCTTCAAACACTTTATGTTCAGTTATTTAAAATCAGCTTTAATTTTTGTTTTGTCTATTTTTAACTTTTTTAGTCTTCTGTAGACATATGCTCAAAGTATTAGTTTATTCTTTGTACTAATTATATCATCTATATAGTTAACAATCTTCTATTAAATACATACTATATTCAAGAAACTAAGCCAGGCACTGAGAACACAGAGGTGAGTGATGCTAAAAATGGTCCAATAGAGTTTTATTAACATTGCCTTAAACTCTAAGATGTTGTGAGGTTGGGAATTGACTTACTTGAATTCATGAAGTATACATTCAGTAAACTTTAGGGAAAAGAGGTGACCATCTTCTTTTGTTTCTTATAATTTTCTTTCTCCCTCCTTACTCCTTCCAGCAGGTACACGGGTGGGCACCTGTCTTGGGTCTCCATGTAGCTAGCACCTAATGGATATCTGTAATTGATTTTTCCAGTCACCTGAACCTGTTGTGACTGCTAAGGTATTCACCCAAGGACTTCCTCAAACAGAATAGTTTCATACCATTTTTCACAAAGTACTTGATTGATAGAGTTTTATTATGAACATAGGCTGTTTTCTGAATGTGACCAAAGAAAAAAAAAAGACAATCTTTGCTTTTCCTTAATTTCCTTCATGAAAATTCCTTGGGAATGTGAAAATCACAAATGGTCAAGAGTAGTGGTTCTCAAATGTTAGTGTAATTCAGAATCAACCAAAGGGCTTTTAAAGGCACATATTTCTGGGCTGTGTCCTGAGAGTTTCTCACTCAGTAGTTCTGGAATGAAGCCTGAGAATATGTATTTCTAATAATCTCCCAGGTAGTGCTGAAGCTGTTAGTCCTGGGACTCCTGTTTATCCTAGAGGATAGAGCACCATGCTTGGAGTTGAGAGACGGCTTCTAGCTTCAGTTTTGTCACAAACTAGTTAGGTAAAAATGAACAAGTGATTTATCGTTATGTGACATTAACATTTTATTCAAGTTTGTTTGTAACTCCATTATGGTCGTCTAAAAAAATTGCAACCTAACATTTCTGAGAGTTTTTTTTTCTCATTTCTCCTTATTTCTCCCCTTTCTCCTGACTCTACACTGATCTACTTGGAGTTCCCTGAAGATGCTATGCTTTTGTGTGATTCCTTGCTACTGTTTAAGCTGTGCCCTAGAACCCTCTCCTCCCTTCAATTAACTTATGAACTCCTATTCATCCTTCATGTACCAGTTTAACTGTCATAACTGAGAAGCTTTACTTAACTTGCTCCTACCTCCAGCTCCCCTTAATAGAGCTGGTTATTCCTTTTAAAGTCTTCTCATGTTACCTTGAACACAATATTTATCATATTAATATAGGGCTCTTATTGATTTATTGGACAACTGCTTCCATTAGAGGAGATAGAGCTTTGTTCATTTTTTTGTCTCTATTACCTAGTGCTTTCTAGTGCAAAGCTGGCTGGCATTCAGTAAGTGTCTAGTGCATGATTAAATCTATGTATGTTTCTGCTTTCCTTTCTATATCTTGAATTTCTAGATGGACATCTTCATCATTTTTGCTTTTTTGGGAAATTTATCTCTTTCCACATTATAGTTCAATTTTAATGAATGTTAAATTACATACAAAATGAAAGGGTTAGAATGAGAAGAACTTATATGTCTTTTAGTTAAAGTGTCTCCAGAGTCTAAGTGCAATACTGACTTTGTATTTTTTTATTATGCAGTTATTATAATTGAATCTGATTTTAATAATAATATTTAACATTTAGAAGTGCTTTTCTGCCATGGACTGCACTAGACACATTTTTGGGATTTTTGCCATTTTCACAAGTTAAAATAGGAGTTTCCTAGTTATACGTGTTTTATAGAATAAAATACTGAGGTTCAGCAAGGCAAAGTGACATGTTTAGTGAGAAACCTGGGATTGATATTTATTAGGCTATTATATTAAACATAATTTTGAGAGGAGAAAAACATTTAACCGATGAATTTGAGTTGACAAGCACATGTCAACATTTAATGTAATATTCACAAAGCCAATGAAAGCAGGATTCAGTAAATATTCTTGTCCCAGAAATTAGATGGAAACAAGTTGTCTAAGGGTGTCCTAAGATAGAGTGACTTTGTAAAGCTTTGATAATGTGTCACAGCTTTGTGGCAGGGAAAGCAAACACATATTTTATGTCATTGGTTCTGGGGCAGAGCTCATGCTAAGCAGAAAAACTGACATAATTCCTGTTCTGTTTTTAGGCTGCCAAAGCTTAGGCTAAAAAGAGGTAGTGACTGTTGAATGAATTATGTCTTCCATGCTCCTAGGATTCGGGTTCTTCATGGCTGAAAGTTAAGAAAAAGAATGGGTCTTATCCATTGGCTGGTGAAAATACTTGCTTACTTTGTCTCAGTGCCAGTCACAGCTCTGTGTGCAAACAGTACATCCAAACAGCAAGGACCTTTGTTTTAGCCTCATTATATGAGGAGGTTGCTTACACAGTCAGTTTGATTTGCTCACCAAATTCTAATCAATAGAATTTAGGCTCCAGTTGTAATTAGTCACACTATTGTCATTAGCAACATAAGGACTCTTTTTAACCTAGAAATTTATAATTATGATGTTCTAGTCTGGATTCAACCACATGTTCCCTACCATTTAAAGTTGACCCTGAGATGAGGACTTGATGCAGGGTGCTATGGACAGAATGTGTGTTTAACCCCAACATTCATATGTTGAAACCCTAATCCTCAATGTGATGGCATTTCAAGGTAGGGCCTTTGTGAGGTAATGAAGGTTAGATTAGGTCATGAGGGTGGAGTCCACTAGATGAGATTAATGACCTCATAAAAAAGGGAAGAGACATTATATCTCTTTCTCCTTTTGGCAAATGAGCAGACAGCAAGAAAGCAGCCATCTGTAAACCAGGAAGAGGGTCTCCAAGAAGAACCCAACCATGCTGGCAGCTTAATTTTGAACTTTTATCTTCTAGAACTGTGTGAAATAAATGTTTGCTGCCTAAGTCACCAGTCTATGGTATTCTGTTATAACACCCCAAAATGACTAAAATTCAGGGAGTTTGTTTTGGTGGCAATCACAGAAAGTTAAAGTGCAAAAATACAGAGAAGGAGAGGTGGGCGGGGGGTGGGGAGGGGAGAGAGAGAGAAAGAGAGAAGAAAGGAAAAAAAAAACCCTACACGTTACTACATGTTAACAAGCTGGTTGCTGCTTAGAATTGTCCTGCAGGAGGGTAAGGAAGCTGGGACTTTTATCCATAGAGTTTTATCCCCCATTTGATGATTACCTTGAGGGTCATAGACTTCCTCACATTTCTGTGTTGCACCTGCATGTGGCTAAGCTGCTTTCCTCAGCTTTTGAGAACGCCGTACAAACCATGGACGTTGGCAAAGATGCACGGAGCTGTCCACTGCGTCAGTACTGAAATTAATTGTGCTGAGGGGACATGGCACAATTCATCACAAATGTCTGCTACAGATAACAAAAAAGCTTTCCTAGGAATAATGACTGAAACGAACAAATAAATTGTTTATGCCCTACTAATTCTTTTATATATTTCTATATGCTTCTTTTTTTGCTGTGTTTTGGGAGATTACAACCACTTCAAGTCAAATTCAGTCTATGGTTGGTGGTAGTGCCAACCTCTCATTATTAAAAAATTTGCAAAATGCCAATTTCTGAACATTTTTGAAATGTCCCAAAAAGAAAACAGAAGCCTTAGTTTTCAAACTCATTAATGAAGGACTTTTACTAGACAGGTCACTGGTAGGGAATAGGTGATTATAAGGCTAGAAAATGACTTACATTTAATTAAATAACATTCAGTTTTGATTTAAAAATTATTTCATTTCTAATTTGTCATTGCAGAATTTTTTTGAGATGGAGTTTCTCTCTTGTTGCCCAGGCTGGAGTGCAGTGGTGCAATCTCAGCTCACTACAACTTCTGCCTCCCAGGTTCAAGTGATTCTCCTGCCTCAACCTTCTGAGTAGCTGGGATTACAGGCAGCTGCCACCATGCCTGGTTAATCATTGCAGAAAATTTGAAAAACATAAATTGAAATAGAAGGAAACTGTATCAATGATAACTTTGTACCCAGAAATAATCATGGTTATTATATTAATATAATCCTTCCCAGTCAAACATTTTTATTATAGATGTGAGTAGGTGATTTTTTTTGATAATAAGTTTCCTATTGAGTGGCAGATAAGGAAACTAATATTTATTGAATGCTTTTTATTTGCAAAGCATAGAATTGGATGTTCTATACACCTTCCCTAATCCATCAGCCTCTGTACTGTTTGTTTTTAGGAAGCCACATTTCCAGCCCTAGAGTACTACGTGTATTGGGTACTGCCTAGTGCCTGTCTCTCATCATTGAAAGAGTGCTTTGTCTTCTACAGGCCCCAAGGAATCAAGTCAGAAAGGTTAAGGGCAGCCTGGAAAATGCTGAGAAGTGTTTTTTCTAATGGAAATGAAAATGGAATAGAGAGAGGCAAGAGGAAGAAGGGAAATGCATTAGAGTAAAGTAATGAAAAATAAATTTCCTTAAATTTGTTTTCCTCACAGCACTATGTTATGTCCATTTTTAGATCTGCTTGTTCAAATGACTAAGCAGATTTTCCCAATTAAACCATCATTTACAACCCTGCTCATCCCAAATGTGTAAATAAGCTTCCTTTGGATTTGCCTGACAGGTATTTGCTTTGCATTGTCATTGGTGTTTTGACAACATTGCCAGAGATGAAAACAATTCTGCCATACACCCAACTTCTTCAAAATGCCTTTTCCTTCCTTTATCTTGGATTCATTGGTGTAAATAAATAAAACCTGCCCTACCGTGTTTCATTTCTCCTCTCTCTTTTCCTTTCCAATTCAAGAATTTAATTTGAAAATGGTTATTTTTAGCTCATTTCTCAACTTGCTTGCTGAGAACAAGCCTATCCTTTGTTCCTACCATGCTCCTGATTGCTGATAATGCAGCTTGCTGCAGGGTGGTGGGCACGATCCACAAACAGTACAGATAAGATTGATGGAAAAGTGGGTTGCAGCATCCTGCCACTCACCTGGAAGTGGCTATAATCACCTTTCTATTCAGCAATATGTAGTACATGACTGAAGCTGACAGAGGACACACCACTGGGTGAAAGTCGAAGAGAACTTCCGGTCTCATGGAAGACAGTGCTGGGTGATCTATGCCCACTCTGTACATTACAAAGAGGAGGAAAAGCTGGTCAGGTGCACTGGCTCACACCTGAAATCCCAGCATTTTGGGAAGCTGAGGCAGGTGGATCACTTGAGCCCAGGAGTTCACGATCAGCCTGGGGAACATGGCAAACTCTCATCTCCAAAAAATACAAAACTTAGATGAGGGTGGTGCATGGGCCAGTGGTCCCAGCTACTTTGGAGGCTGAGGTGGGAGGGTCACTGGGGCCCGGCAAGTCTGTGCTGCTGTGAGCTGTGATCATGCCACTGTACTCCAGCCTGGTTGACACAGTGAAACCCTGTTTTTTTTTTTTTTTTAAGGGAGGGAACATTGAAAGCGGCCACTCTGAAATGGCGACTTTTATTCAAAGGGCATGAGTAGAAGTTAGCCAGGTGGTGGAAGTTAGCCAGGTGGGGATAGGTCACCACTTACGGCCATGGAGATTATGCCCTGAAAACCTAGCTTTTCCGACAGAGCATTAAGAATAGAGAGCAGCAGTTGCAAATGCTAGACAGAGCTCAGCAGGCAGAGGAAAGGAATGAAAGATGGGTGTTTGGTGAGAGGGACCTGGAACAGGTTGGGGAGGACACACTAGTGGCATCTACTGGTTGAGGCATTGGTTTCTGAGTCTCAATTTTCATTTTTTTAATATGACTATTAAAAATGTGTTTGCCTCATAGTTTTGCTGTAAAACTTGCTTTTGGCAATATAGGTAGGGTGCTTAGCAGGGAACATGATACATTGTAAACACTCATCAATATGGCTATTATTCTACTAAGTTTTTGTTTTACAGTTTTTGGTGTTGATAATGATGAGGTTGACAGTATTTAAGCAATTATTATTGGAAATTCCACTTTGTGTCATGAGAACAGAAAATGTATGGGTTTCCATAAATGCACCATATGAAGATCCCAGTAGCAGGGCCATGGATGAAATAATGTACAATAAAGTGACCCTTAGGTGATGGGACATTGGGAAGCAGCAAATAAAAATAAAAAGCAAAGCAAACAGAACAACAACAACAAAAATCCACTCAAAAATGCTTTGACAAAATTTAGGGTTCGCAAGATGGCGCGATAGGAACAACCCAGGTTTGCAGCTCTCAGTGTGCGCACAGAGGGTGAGTCAAGGCCGCATTTCCAGACGGATCTTTTTGCCCACAGAACGGGGAAATTCCCAGGTGTAGGAGAGAAACGGGACGCAAGCGCAGCGGTTTTAGCTGGTGCGGCTGTGTCAGCCGGTGTGTGGCGCAGCGGCACTCCACAACGCTCCGCACAGAACTTACTGGTCCGGGTGCCCTGTTAGATCAGCGGTCTGAGACTTGGGAGGGCAGATTAGCATATCCATCTGGTTAAGCAAGACTTGGATGATGAGCCAGACCAGGAGATTCCTGGGAAGCGGCATTTGAGCCAGCACAGTGGGACAAACAAAACGGTGATTCGAAACACTCTGGGTGGAGAGTTTCACTGCGGGCACAGCTGAACCTAGGATGGTGCAGCTCGGTGGGGGGGGGCATCCGCCATCACAGGGGCAATCCGCCCTACGGAGGTACACTCCCATTGCTGACACAGCCTGCCATTGCTGAGGCAACCCGCCACAACAGAGAGACTCCGCTGCAGGGCAGAGACTGCAGCAGCAGGGCAGAGCCCACAGCAACAGGGCGGACCACACGCCAGCAGGGCGGAGCCTTGGCAGGCAAATAGTGACTAGACCGCCTCCTAGCTGGGCAGGACAGTGCAACGGACACTCATAAAGAAAGGCCCAACCCCTCGAGACAGAGCATCTGAGGAAAAAAGGGGTTTTAGGAGTTCTGCTGCAGCAGAATTAAACGTAGCAGCCTAACAGCCCTGAATGAACAACAGAGCTCACAACTCAGCACTTGAGCTCCTATAAAGTACAGACTGTCTCCTCAAGCAGCCCCCTGACCCCTGTATATCCAAAAGACTGACATTTGGTGGGCATTGTTCTGGGACAAAGATAGCAGAAGAAGAAACTGGTAGCATCCCTCACTGTTCCACAGCTGCTACAGGTGCACCCCAGATAAGCAGGGCCTGGAGTGGACCTCAGCAGTCATACAGCGGAGGGGCTAGACTGGTAGAAGGAAAACCGAGTAGCAGAAATACTTCATCATCAAAATATTGGGCAACCACTCAGAGACCCAATCAAAAAGTCAGCGACTATTCAGATGACAGGCAGATAAATCCACAAAGATGGGAAGAAACCAGCGCAAAAAGGAGGAAAACACCCGAAACCAGAGCACCTTGCCTCCTACAAAGGACCAAAACTCCTCACCAGCAAGGGAACAAAGCTGGA
>CAUYOR010023911.1:0-13429 GCA_963573925.1 Callimico goeldii
AAAAACCACATGATTATCTCAATTGATGCAGAGAAGGCATTCGACAAAATTCAACAGCCCTTTATGCTAAAAACCCTCAATAAACTCGGTATCGATGGAACGTATCTCAAAGTAATAAAAGCTATTTACGACAAACCAACAGCCAGTATCATACTAAATGGGCAAAAACTGGAACCATTCCCTTTGAAAAACTAGGAAGGAAGGAAGAAAAGAAGGAAAGAAGAAAGGAAGGAAGGAGAAAGGGAAGGAGGGAGGAAGGAAAGGAAGGAGGGAAGAAGAAAGGAAGCAAGGATGGAAGAAGAAAGGAAGGAAGGAAGGAAGGAAGAAAGGAAGGAAGGAAGGAAGGAAGGAAGGAAGGAAGGAAGGAAGGAAGGAAGGAAGGAAGGCTGTGTAGCAAGAAAAAGCAGTGCTTTGGCACAAGATAATTTTCATCTATTGACCTCAGAATTATAGTCCCAGTTCTTTTCTGCTGTACCATTCTTATGCTTATGCTTCTGTTGCAACAAAACTTCTGAATCTAAGTCATAGAGAAAAACATTCATGCTAACCCTGTGGTGCATTGAAAAGGTTAATATAAATTCATCTTGATTCCTGCATCCTTAAACCATACAACCATTGTCACAGGGGAGGCCTTAACTTTAAACGCATTGATTTCAGGCTGTCTGCAGGAAGAAACTTGCAAATATGAGCAAGACAAAATTACTCATCATCCCTAGGGATACACCCATCTCAGCCTACCAAAGTGCTGGGATTACAGGTGTGAGCTACCATGCCCAGCCCCCTTCTTTAACAAAGTGAAGCAAGGTGAATTGAAATATTGACCAGTCTAGGTTCAAGGAGGTATGCCTTATTTTTTTAAGATATAAATTCAGAACAGAATGGGTAAAGAAAACTTCTGAAAAAGAAAAAGTAACCAGGGACCTCACCATAGGAGTTATTAAAATTCACTGTGCATACATAGTAAATAAATACAATTTTGGAATTGCACATGGATAAACAAATTAAAGGAAGAGTAGTCCCAAGTAAAGTAGACCCAAGTAAATATAGGAATTAAATATATGATAAAGATGGTACTTAAAAAAAGAAAACGAATAAGTTTTTCAATAAGTGATTTTGGGACAATGAACCATCCATTTTAATAGAAAAAGGGATAAACCTGCATTATTGTTTGCATTTTTTTCATCTTTAATTTTTATGGGTATATATTAGGTGTACATATTTGTGGGGTACGTGAGAAGTTTTGATACAGACATGCAATGTGAAAATTAGCACATTATGGAGAATGAGATATCCATTTCCTCAAGCATTTATTCTTTGAGTTGAAAACAATCTAATTACACTCTTTATGTTATTTTAAAATGCATAATCATTCATTATTTCTGTTTTTTGAACCCATTAACTATCCCCACCTCCCATCAGCCCCCCATTACCATTCCCAGACTCTGGTAACCATCTTTCTGCTTTCTATATCAATTACTTCAATTGATTTGGTTTTTAGATTCCACAAAGACAATGTGATGTTTGTCTTTCTATGCCTGGCTCATTTCACTTAACATAATGATCTCCAGTTCTATACATGTTGCTGCAAATGATTGGATCTTATTCTTTTTTATGTCTGAAGAGTGCTCAATTTTTTATGTGTACCACATTTTCTTTATCCATTAATCTGTTGCTTTCACATCTTAGCTATTATATACAGTGCTGCAAGAAACACAGGAGGCCAACTATCTCTTCAGTATATTGATTTTCTTTCTTATGGGTATATACCCCAACCTGAGATAATTGTATCATATAGTAGCTAAATTTTCAGTTTCTTGAGGAACCCCCAAGCTGTTCTCCCTAGTGGCTGTACTAATTTACATTCTCACCACAGTGTACCAGGGTTTCCATTTCTCCACTTCCTTGCCAGAATTTGTTAGTGCCTGACTTTTGGATAAAAGCTATTCATTGTAGCTTTAATTTGCATTTATCTGATGATAATGCTGAGCAACTTTTCACATGTCTATTAGCCATTTGCATCTTCTTTTCATAAATGTGCATTCAAATGTTTTGCCCATTTTTTGATTGGATTATTAGACTTTTTCTTAAAGAGTTTTTTAAGTTCCTTATATATTCTGGTGATTAAGCACTTTACAGAGGGTTAGTTTGCAAATATTTCTCACATTTTGTGGGTTATCTCTTACTTTGTTGATTGTATCCTTTGCTGTGCAGAAGCTTTACAACTTGATGTGATCCCATTTGTCCATTTTTTCTTTGATTCCCTGTGCTTTTTGGGTATTGCTCAAGAAATCTTAGCCCAGGTCAATGTCCCAGAGATTTTCCCCAGTGTTTTTTGTGGTACTTCCATAGTTTGGGTCTTAGATTTATGTCTTTAATCAATTTTATGTGATTTTTGTATATGGCAAGAGATGAGGGTCTAGTTTCTTTTCTTTCTTTCGTTTTTTTCTTTTTGCATCTGTCTGTCCAGTTTTCCTCAGCACCATTTATTGTAGTGATTGTTTTTTCCACAGTGTAAGCTCCTGACACCTTTGTCAAAAATGAGTTCACTATAGGTGTGTGGATGTGTTTCTGGTTTTTCTATTCTATTCCATTGGTCTACGTATCTATTTTTATGCCAGGGACACGCTGTTTCGGTCACTACAGCTCTTTTTTGTAACTTGGAGATAGGTAATGTGATTCCTCCAGTTTTGTTCTGTGAACTTAAGATAGCTGTGGTTTTTGTGGGTATTTTGTGGTTCCATCTAAAATTTAGTATTGTTCTTTCTATATCTGTGAAGAATGTCATGGGTATTTTGGTGGGGATTGCATTGAATCTATAGATTGCTTTGAGTAGTATGGACATTTTAACAATAATGATTCTTCCAATCCATAAACCTGGATTTTTTTTTTTATTTTTCATGTCCTGTTCACTTTCTTTTATCGGTGTTTTATAGTTTTCATTTAGAGCTCTTTCACATCTTTGGGTAATTCCTGAATATTTAATTTGATGTGTGACTCTTGTAAATGGGATAACTTTTTATTTTTTGTTATTGTTTACTGTTGGGATATAGAAATGCTACTGCTTTTTCTATGTTGATTTTATATCCTGCAATGTTACTGAATTGGTTTCACAGTCCTAATAGGTTTGTGTGTGTGTGTGTGTGTGTGTGTGTGTGTAGTCTTTAGGTATTTTCCAATATATGATCATATCATCTGAAAACAAAGATAATTTGACTTTTTACTTTCCAATTTGAATGCCCTTTATATCTTTCTCTTTCTGATTTATCTAGCTCAAACTTTCAGATTATGCTGAATAACAGTGATGAATAGGCATCCTTGTAATGTTTCTGATGTTAGAGGAAAGGTTTTCAGTTTTTCCCCATTCAGTATGATAGTTACTGTAGGTTTGTTGTATATGACTTTTGCTATGTTGAGATATGTTTCTTCTATCCCCAGTTTTTTTAGGGTGTTTATCATGAAGAAATGTATCATATCAAATGTTTTATCAGTATCAATTGAAATGATCAGGTGGTTTTTAATCCTTCATTATGTTATAAAATATATCATATTGGTTAATTTGCATATATTGAACCATTCTTGTATCACAGGAATAAATCCCACTTAGTCACAAAGAATGATCTTTCTAATGTAATGTTTCAAGTATATATTGAGAATTTTTATATAAATATGCATGAGCGATATTGACCTATAGTTTTATTTTTTGATGTATCTTTGTTTGGTTTTGGAATTGGGGTAATATTGGACTCATAGAATAAGTTTGGAAATATTCTTTCCACTTCAGTTTTTTGGAATAGTTTGAATAGGATTGGTATGAGTTCTTCTTTAAATGTTTTGTAAAATTCAGCAGAGAGGCCATCAGGTCCTCGTCATTTCTTTAGTGGGAGACCTTTCATTATAGCTTTAGTCTCATTACTTGTCATCAGTTTGTTCAGATTTTTAATGTCTTCCTGGTTCAATATTGATAGGTTGCATGTATCCAGTAATTTGTCAATTTCTCCCAGATTTTCTAATTTACTGGCATGTAGTTGCTCTTATTAGCCACTAATGATTATTTGAATTTGTGCACTTTCAGTTTTAATGTCACCTTTTTCATTTCTGATTTTAATTATTTGGAACTTTTCTCTTTTTTCTCTGTTCAGCTAAAGTATGGTCAACTTTGCTCATGTAAAATGAGCTATCTAACCCTAACCCTAACCCTAACCCTTTATGGGGTACATGAGATGTTTTGGTACAGACACACAATGCATAATAATCACACCATGTAAAATGAGCTATCTAACCCTAACCCTAACCCTAACCCTAACCCATTTTTAGCTATGTTGATTGACCAGAGAAGAAAGAATGTTCTTAGAGGGGAGGATGGGAAGAGAAGAGTTTGTGAATGTTTGTGGAGTATGGGAGTAAAACTAGAAAGGAGATATATGTTATTGTGAAACAAGACTGATGTATAGGCCAATAAATCACTGAGGCAATTCTATTAATAATAATTTGAAAAGCAAGGCTGTGGACATCTAGCTTATAAAAGCAAAAAATTAAATTCTCTGTTTGCTAACTCTCATGAATGCAGCAGTGTACTCTGTACCCATGAAAGTGAATCCTGATGCCATTTAGGTCTGGTGCTGGGGGTGGTTTGATATGGACAGGTGTAGAGAAAAATTAACAACTCCTGTTATGTAACTACACTCTTCTGAACCTAGAAAAGTTAATGTATATTCTGAAGCAGCTATAGGACTGGAGATACATTTTCTTCACATTTTCTCATATCCATAATATTTTGTCCCCCAAATGACATTAAGCCTCATCAGATTTTCATGAAACTGCTTCATTTGGAGATTCCAGCTGAGCCTTTCTATCTGCAAGTTCATGTCGTTTGTAGGGACATGGACGAATCTGGAGAACATCATTCTCAGCAAACTGACACAAGAACAGAAAATGAAATACCGCATTCCTATACATTGTTTTGTGAAGTGTCCAAGTTTCAAAAAGTTTTAAAACTTAAAAACAAAATTTCAACTTGTTTTAAAAGCTTCTAAAACAATCAAGGCCAAGAGAAGCCTAAGAAGATAGGACAACTAATTGTAATGTGATATCCTATAAGGAATTCTAGAACAGAAAAAAAGGACACTAAGTACATTTAAAACTAAGTAAATGTGAAAGAAGTATAGGCCTTATTTATCAGTATTAGTTCACTAGTGTAAAAATGAAATGACTAATGTAGGATGTTAACAGGAACAACTGGGTGCGGGGTATGTGGAAAGCCTCTGTGTTATCTTTACAATTTTGCTGTAAATGTATAATGCTCTAAAACATAAAACATATTTAAAAGAACTTCTAAATAATGTTTTCATCATGTAACCACCCTCAAAATCAATTTATAGAATATTTTCAACACACCCAATAATTCCTCATACCCTTTTTTACCATCGGTCCTCTTCTATGCCAACCCCTGGAAACCACTGACTTGACATTTGTCCCTATAATTGTGCCTTTTCCAGAATATCATGCACATATAATCATACGGTATGAATCACAGAGTATGTAGCATTTCATGTCTGTCTTCCATCAGCATGATGATTTTGAAATGTATTCTTGTTGATGCATGTATCATCAGTTCCTTTATTTTTATTACTGAGCACATTGCTGATTGTAACTCAAACTGTTTATACATTCACCACTGGGTAGGTGTTTGGGCTCTTTCCAGTTTGGGTCTATTATGAATAAAGCTAAAATAAACATTCAAATACAGGTTTTTGTGTAGACATGTGTTTTCAAATACCTAGAATAAAGATTGGTGGATCACATATTAACTGCATGTGTAACTTTATAAGCAATTGTCAAATTGTTTTCCAAACTGTCTGTCCTAGTTGGACTTGACAAACAAAATATGAGTTCTTTCTCTTGGTGTGGTTTTTCAGTTGTGGTAAATTTTTTTTTGGCTTTTGTTAATTTTTAATTTTTATATATACAGAGTAGGTATATGTATTTATGGGTAATGCAAAATATTTTGATACAGGCATGCAATGCATAACAATCACATCAGGGTAAATGGCGTATCCATCACTTCATGCATTTATCTTTTGTGTTATAAACAATCCAGTTATTCTCTTTTAGTTATTTTTAAATGTACAGTTATATGATTTTTAAGATATAGTCACCCTATTGTGCTAGCAAATACAGTATCTTATTCTTTCCAGCAATCGGTATTGACAACTGTTTTCATTTTAGCCAAACCAGTAGATTGTTTTGTTTTAATTTGTATTTCTCAAATGAATCGAATATAAGAATATATATGAATGGCAAGTAACCACATGGAAAGATTCTCAACATCTGAGAATCCAGATGTATGCAAAGTATAATATGAAATCAACAAGATAATACCCATTACAAAAATGACCTTTAAGATACAGAAGAATCTTTACACTAATTTATAATGGTATGGGAGAGACATGAAAATATTTATGTAACACACACATGAGCTCTGCCACAGACATCTCATGCCAAAGTATTTTCAAAGACTTCTAAAATTCAATACTAGTGAACAATCTAATGATGTTGAGAATTGTTCCATGTGCTTGCTTACCATTCATATACATTCTTTTGTGAAGTGTCCAAGTCTTTTGCCTATTTTTAAATTGGATTATTTGTCTCTTGTTATTAGATTGAAAATGTTCTTTAATGTTATGAATACAATTGTTTTTACCATATATATGGGTTTTTAAAAAGGCATTTTATTCTAATCTGTGGCTTGTCTTTTATTGATGTCTTTTAAAAAGCATAACTTAAATTTTCATTAATGTCTGATTTATTAGTATTTTTCTTTTTATGGTTTGTACTTATGCTCTGAAATATTTCCCTAGCTTAAAGTTCCAAAGGTTTTCTCATATACTTAATTCTTAAAGTTTTAAAACTTTATCTCGTACATTTAGGTTTATGATCCATTTTGGGTTAATTTTTTGTATGTAGAACAAGATAAGAATTCAATTCTACTTTTTTTCTTCTCTTTCACTTTTTCCTTTTCTTTCTTCCTTCTTTTTATAAAAAAATTAATGTCCAATGATTTCAGTACCATTTTTTGATGCTATTTTCCCTCATTGAGTTACTTTGATACATTTGTTGAAAGTAAAATAAGCATAGACGTATGGATGTAGTGACTTGAAGCATAAGTAAGTCCATTGAAATTTTTGTGTTTTTCTCTTCTACACACAATGTTATAAAACCACTCAAGTATTGTGAGACACAATGAATGCGTCTCATTGTTAAGAGAAAAGGGAATTGACAGAGTCAGAACCACAAATGATCTAAACGTTAAAACTGTCAAGGACCTAGAAACAGAAATTCCATTTGACCCAGCAATCTCATTACTGGGTATATATCCAAAGGATTATAAATCATTCTATTATAAAGTGACATGCACACATATGTTTATTGTGGCACTGTTTACAATAGGAAAGACGTGGAACCAACCTAAATGCCCATCAATGATAGACTGGACAAGGAAACTGTGGCACATATACACTATGGAATACTATGCAGCCATAAAAAATGATGAGTTTGTGTCCTTTGTAGGGACATGGATGTATCTGGAAACCATCATTCTCAGCAGACTGACACAAGAACAGAAAATCAAACACTGCATGTTCTCACTCATAGGCAGGTGTTTAACAATGAGAACACATGGACATAGGAAGGGGAGCATCAAACAGTGTAGTCTGTTGTGGGGGAAATGGGGGAGGGACAGCCGGGGGTAGTGAGGTTGGGGAGGGATAACATGAAGAGAAATGCCAGATGTAGGTGACAGGGGAATGAAGGCAGAAAACCACATTGCCATGTGTGTACCTAGGCAGCAGTCCTACATGATTTGTACATGTGCCCCAGAACCTAAAGTACTATTAAAAAAAATATATATATATATATGCATATATATATAAAATAAAAGTAAAATGGGAAAACATTTTTTTTTGGTTTTATTTTCATAACTCTATGAAGTCGTTATTATTCTCATTTTACTGATGAGGAAACTGAGACAAAGAGGACCTAAGTGATGTGATGAAGGTAACATAAATGTTTACTTGTATCACCATGCTGTGTCTGCTTTAAGTATTGATGGCTAGAGATGCTAGACCTCTCTGTTCTTACTGCTGTAGGGAACCATTTCAATTCTGCTTTACCTTGTCAGTATTCCAGTCCTCAACTATTTACCCATTATAAGTTTTGTTGAGAGAGCCTGTCTCCTTTCAATTTATACCATGTAGAATTTGTACATAGATGCTACCTTAGACATTGTGTGTTTGGCCCAATCCTTATTAAAAAATAAAAGTGGCAAAACCATAAAATGTCTCTAAATCCCGTTTCTAAGACCAATACGTAAAGTGATGGAATGGAAACCATTTTTTGAGGGCTCCTACCATTTAAAAGATAATTTTCCAAATGCCGTAGTGTGATATGTCAGTGCTAACGATGCTGCTGCTTCAGGAAGCTTTGAGAAGCACCAGGCTTCTCACCTGATCAGCACTGTCACATGGCCGTGCTCTGCCGCAGTATGCAGGTCACAGCAGCACCGTAAGTAGCTATTGCTAGTGGCACGTCATACATGGGCTATTTGGGTGAAAAAGGCTGCTGTTAAATTTAATGATGAGGCTGAGTGTCATTAACTGTGTACTTATTCAAAGAGTTTCCCCTCGAATCATCTGTTCCCCTGTCAGATATGTCACTTTTAAGCAACATCTGAGCAGTAGAGTCCTTTCCAAGTTTCTCTTCGTGGGGAATCACCTTGTTTTTTGCTAGCAGACTTCTTGATAACAGAGGAAAACACAAATTTTGTTTTTCAAAATCTTACTGTAATATCTCTGCCTAAGTAATGTGCTGTAAAAGTTGAGAAAATGAATAACGTTTCTTATGGGAATGTTTTATAAACACGTGATAGAGTATTTTATCATTTCTGTGAATTTTTGTCCTGAGCATTAAATACTAAAATTAAAAATCTTTTTTTTTTAGTTTTTGCATAATTTATAATCATTTCAGTAGCAATCATATACTGAAAATCAATGAGACATGTCCTCTTTCATATTCATGACAAGGTAATGGTCATCGGAGTTCATGTGTTATTATATGAACATTGGGGTTTCCTTTGAAGTCTAGAGATGAGTCTCCCTCATGCTTGCTCTGTATGGGTGAGACAGAGAGAGAGGCGGGGAGAGGAGAGGAGAATGGGTATGTGGGCAGAGACTGGTCTGAGAGACAGATACATGTTAAGTAGCCCTTTTGGTGATGTACATATATGAAGATAGTATTTCTGCGGCTGTTGCCTTCATTTGCAGAGTCTGTTTTTTTCCTGTTGGATTTAATATTTGTATTCAACTATAACATATACACAAGAAAATGAACAAATCTTCAGTGTACAGTTTAGTGATTTTTACAAATTGGACATAACTGTGTCACCAGCACTCAGATTAAGAAACACAGCTTTTCCAGCAACTCAGAAACTAGGTTCTTCTCTCCTTTTTTTTTTTTGAGACGGAGTCTTACTCTGTCATCCAGGCTGGAGTGCAGTCGTGCAATCTCAGCTCACTGCAACCTCTGCCTCCCGGGCTCAAGCGATTTTCATGCCTCAGCCTCCCTAGTAGCTGGGACCACAGGTACATGCTATTATGTCCAGCTAATTTTGTATTTTGAGTAGAGTTTTAGTATTGCCATGTTGGCTAGGCTGGTCTCAAACTCCTGGTCTCAAGTGATCTGCCCGCCTCAGCCAGAAACTAGCTTCTTATCCTCAGCTGCCTACCTACGGTAACCACTGTCCTTCTGACTTCTAACTGTATGGATTATTACTGTCTTTATAAATGACCAAGTTAGAAATGTTGAACTTTATTTCAAGAGCAATGGGGAAGTTATCAAAAGGTTTGCATTTCCAAGCATCAGTGGCTGCTGTGTGGAGAACAAATTGTAGAGGTTCAGAATGTAAATGGAGGGACTAGAGACGAGGCTACTTGAAGAAATCACGTGGTGGCCACACATACACACACACACACACACACACACACACACACACACACACACAATGTATTTATTCGGCCAAATAAACTGAACTTAGCTATGAGGTGTAAGGGAGGGAGACATTAATAGTTCCCAGGATTATGGATAAGGTACAATGTATTGAACGGGGAAGCCTAGAAGAAGCACCTATTTCAGTAAAACGTTCTGGAATTCCAGTTTGAACTTGTTATTTTGAAATGCCTGTGAGCTATCAAAGGGTAATTCCCAAGTGGCAGCTGAATATATGGCTATATCTGGAGTGTGAAAAAGGAATCTGGAATGGAGAGGTAAATTTGACAATTATTTACATATAGATTATATATAAAACCATAGTATTGATGAAATCTCTTAGAGACAGGGTGTAGAGTAAAATCAAATGATAACATGGGTATGACATACAAAACGGGAGAGACAGAGGGAGCTTTCAAAAAGGCAGTAACCGGAGAATGGTTACTGGCAAGGGAGTGATGGCTGATTATTTGGGTGGTCTCAGTGGGTGGTGGATGAAGAATGCATTGGGACAAAACCCATGCAGGAGAGCAGTTGTATGCTTAGTTGTGATCCTAGGGCTTTTCCCGGTAAATAGTAAGTCCTCCTTCTGTCTTCTACTTTGGCTGTCCGTATATCCTATAGACTAAATGACATTCACTGTAACAGGAAGTTACCAAGTTTTTGAGGGAAGATGGGCAAGTTTGAATATGTAACTTCAGGGTGGGAAAATGAAATTTTTTTTAACATATCTATTTGCCAGTTCTATTCACCAAAAATGGATGCCAATGTCTATATTTGAACAGCCAAACTAAAAACACTTCTCTCTCTCTCTCTCTTTCTCTCTCTCTCACTCTCACTCACTCTTGCTCTCTCTAACACACACACGTGCGCGCGCACACACACGCACGCATGCACAACTTGAATGGCGAATATCTTAATTTCTATTTCAAAGTTTTTCTGAGGACGTTAGTCTTTGAAACACTATCTCCTTTAATCTTCCCAAGCATCATTATTTGGCGATGTGTTCTTGAATAAAGTGCTGCTGGAATTGGTAAACACATGTTCATTACTTTACTCAGCCTTAGTTCCTTTGAGATTGTATAATTGAACATCAGTACTAGGTATCATTTTCGAAGTGTTCAGAGATCGATCTTGACGTTCCCTTTTGTAGCTTTGCTGCTCTCACAGTGTTCCTTAAATAGTTACTGAAGAAGGTGAGATGATTTTCTGCACCTGTATGCTTTAGTTTGATTTCTCAGTCATGATTGTATTTTCTATATACTTGAACACAGTGCCTGAGAAGAGGAGAGAATTCTGGTAACAAAGATGCTGCTTCTAAGTAGAAAATGAGTTTTATCCCAGCACTTTGGGAGGCCAAGGCAGGTGGATCACGGTAAAGAGATTGAGACCATTCTGGTCAACATGGTGAAACCCCGTCTCTACTAAAAATACAAAAAATTAGCTGGGCATGGTGGCGCGTGCCTGTAATCCCAGCTACTCAGGAGGCTGAGGCAGGAGAATTGCCTGAACCCAGGAGGCAGAGGTTGCGGTGAGATGAGATCGAGACATTGCACTCCAGCCTGGGTAACAAGAGCGAAACTCCGCCTCAAAAAAAAAAAAAATTTTAAAAGCCACAGACTGGACATGAAGATTACATAATATAATGTATATGAATAGCTTAATACAATGCCAAGCACATATTATTAACTTAGCATATTGCTAGAAAAGATCTTTTTTTTTCTTTTGAGATGGAGTTTTGCTTTTGTTGCCCAGGCTGGAGTGCAATGGCATGATCTCAACTCACTGCAACCTCTGCCTCCCAGATTTGAGTCATTCTCCTGCCTCAGCCTCCTGAGTAGCTGGGATTACAGGCAAGCATAACCACACCCAGCTAAATTTTGTATTATTAGTAGAGATGGGTTTTCACCATGTTGTCCAGGACGGTCTCAAACTCCTGACCTCAGGTGATCCACCAGCCTCGGCCTCCCAAAGTGCTGGGATTACAGGAGTGAGCCACTGCGCTACCTTTTTTTTTTTTTTTTTTTTGAGACAGGGTCTCAGTGTGTTGCCCAAGCTGGAGTACAGTGGTGCAATCATAGCTCACTGCAACCTCAAACTCCTAGGCTCAAGTGAACCTCCTGCCTCAGTATCTCAAGTAGCTAGGACTACAAGTGTACACCACTACATTCAGCTAAGTTTTTTATTTTTAATAGAGACAGCGTCTCACTAATAGAGACTGGTCTGGAATTCCTAAGTGATCCACCTGCCTCGGACTCCCAAATTGCTGGGATGGTATTATAGGTGTGAACCACCACACTGGCTGATAATTCGACTTTTTTTTTTTTCTTTCTTGAGACAGGGTCTCTCTGTCACCCAGATTGGAGTGCAGTGGCACGATCTTGGCTCACTGTAACCTCCATCTCCTGGGTTCAAGTAATTCTCATGCCTCAGTCTCACAAGTAGCTGGGATTACAGGTATGCACCACCACACCCAGCTAATTTAATTCTTGTATTTTTAGTAGAGATGGGGTTTCACCATGTTGGCCAGGCTGGTCTCAAACTCCTGACCTCAGGTGATTCCCCCTCCTCAGCCTCCCAAAGTGCTGGGATTACAGGCACGAGCCACTGCACCTGGCCTGATCATTAGATTTCTAACCAATATTGTTTAGATGAAAGCCATGTCCCAGACTTTGAGTTTTGCACTACAACAAATTTATTATTTTTGTTTTTCCTTCCCTTCTCCCCCCTACGACAAATTCAAAGATAAATAAGACACAGATTTTGCCCTTCTCATCTAATGCTAGTACCTCCAGGATTGCCCCCACCCCCGGCTCTAGAACGTCAAGGCTTGTGTTATGCCTCCCTTCTCCTATATTGTAAACCTCTCCCTCTCCAATGAATCCTGCCCATCAGCATTTAACATGCTCTAGTCTCTCCCATCTTGGAAACAACTTTCCCTGCGCTACCATTGCCAGCCTGACATCTACAGCTGGAGATCTCCTACACAGCTCAAACATATCCAAATCTGAGCCTCATTCTCCTGTCACCACTTGCTGTCCCTTTATGTTCTCTGTCTAAGGGACTTGCCCCACCATTTGCTCATGTCAGAAACCTAAGAGTCATTTTTTTTTTTTTTGAGACTGAGTTTCGCTCTTGTTACCCAGGCTGGAGTGCAATGGCGCTATCTCGGCTCACCACAATCTCCGCCTCCTGGGTTCAGGCAATTCTCCTGCCTCAGCCCCCTGAGTAACTGGGATTACAGGCGCGCACCACCATGCCCAGCTAATTTTTTGTATTTTTAGTAGAGACGGGGTTTCACCATGTTGACCAGGATGGTCTCGATCTCTTGACCTTGTGATCCACCCCCCTCGGCCTCCCAAAGTGCTGGGATTACAGGCTTGAGCCACCG
>CAUYOR010023912.1:0-24157 GCA_963573925.1 Callimico goeldii
GACTCCTACTGCTATCCCAAAATAAACATTTCTTTAAAAAAGCAAAACACACTGCCATGTGTGTACCTATGCAACTATCTTGCATATTCTGCACATGTATCCCAAAACCTAAAATGCAATTTAAAAAAAAATCAGGAGACAACAAGTGCTGGAGAGGATGTGGAGAAACAGGCAAGCTTTTACACTGTTTGTGGGAGTGTAAATTAGTTAAACAATTGTGGAAGACAGTGTGGCAATTCCTGAAGGATCTAGAAATAGAGATACCATTTGACCCAGCAATTGCATTACTGGGTATATACCCAAAGGATTATAAATTATTCTGTTATAAAGATACATGCACACATATGTTTATTTTGGCATTGTTCACAATAGTGAAGACCTGGAATCAACTCGAATGCCCATCAAGGATAGACTAGATAAAAAAATTTGGCACATATACACCATGGAATACTACTGAGTCATAAAAAAGTATGAGTTCATGTCCTTTGCAGGGACATGGATGAAGCTAGAGACCATCATTCTCAGCAAACTAACAAAAGAATAGAAATCCAAACACCACATGTTCTCACTCATAAGTGGGTGTTGAACAATAAGAACACACGAACACAGGGACGGGAACATCACACACTGGGGCCTGAGGGGTGGGGGCTAGGGGAAGAATAGCAGGGGGTAGGGGACTTGGGGAGGGATAGCATTAGAAGAAATGCCTAATGTAGATGACGGGGTGATGGATGCCATGAACCACTACCATGGCACGTGTTTACCTATGAAACAAACCTGCACAATCTATGATCTGCACATGTACCCTAGAACTTAAAGAATAATAAAAAAAAATACACATTCTTTCCTTCAGCACATGGATCATTCTTAAGGATAGACTACATGTTAGGTTAAAAAACAATTTTTAAAACATTGGCATAATTTGGAAAAATATCAAGCATCTTCTTTGACTGCAATGGAATAAACCTAGAACTCAGAAACAAGGGGAATTTTGGAAACTATACATATACATGGAAATTAAACAGTATGTTTCTGAATGACTAGTGAGTTCATGAAAAGATTTAAATAAAATTGAAAATTTTCTTTAAATTACTGATAATGGAAACACAACATACCAAAACCTAGGGGCTACAGCAAAGCCAGTATGAAGAGGGAATTTTATAGTTATAAGTTTCTACATCAAAAAGAGGAAAAACTTCAAATAAACAATCTAATGATGCATCTTGAAGAAGTAGAAAAGCAAGAGCCAACCAAACCCCAAATTAGTAAGATAAAAGAAATAATAAAGATCAGCATATAAATAAATAAAATTGAAATGAAAAAACAATACAAAAGATTAATGAAACAAAAAGTTGTTTTTTTCTGAAAAGTAAAACAAAATTGATGAACCATTAGCCAGACTAAGCAGGAAAAATAGAAAATCCAAATGAATGAAATCAGAAATATAAAAGGAGACATTAAATCTGATATCAAAGAAATTCAAAGGATTATTGGTGGCTACAATGAACAACTATATGCCAATAAATTACAAAATCTAGAAGAAATAAACATATTTCTAGATATATAGAATGTACCAAGACTGAACCATGAAGAAATAAAAAACCTGGACAGATCAGTAACAGGTAACAAGATGGAAGCTGTAATAAAATGTTTTCCACTAACCAAAGGCCTGGGACCTGCAAGCTTTACTGCTGAATTCTACCAAACATTTAAAGAAGAATTAATATCAATCCTACTCAAAAGATTCTAAGAAACACAGGAGATGGGAAGACTTCCAAAGTCATTCTATGAGGCTGGTATTACTGATACCAAAATCGGACAAATACACATTAAAAAAGAAAACTATAGGCCAATATTTCTGACGAATATTGATGCAAAAAATTCTCTACAAAATACTAGCAAGGAGAATTGAATAATACATTAGAAAGATTATTCATAATTAACAGGCAGGATTTATTCCTGGGTTGCCAGGATGGTTCTACACATTTAAGTCAGTCAAATCAATGTGACACATCATATTCACAGAATGAAGCATTAAAAACCATATAATCATTTCAATTGATACTGAAAAAGCACTTGATACAACTTAACATCCCTCCATGAAAAAACCCTAAAAAAAAACTGGGACTAAAAGGAGCATACCTCAACATAAAATCCATAGACAACAGACACACAACTAGAATCATATTGAATGGGAAATAAACTAAAAGTCTTTTCTCTAAGATCCAAACCACGATAAAGATGTCCACTGTTATCATTGTTATTCAAGATAATACTCTAAGTCCTAATACAGCAATTAGACAACAGAAAGATGTAAATGGCATCCAAATTAGAATGGAATATGTCAAATTGTCTTTATTTATTTTTAATTTAAATTTTTTTCCATAAGTTATTGGGGGAACAGGTGGCATTCGTTTACTTAAGTGAATTCGTTAGTGGTTATTTGTGAGATTTTGGTGCATCCATTACCTGAGCAATATACACTGCACCATATTTGTAGTCTTTTATCCCTTGCCCCTTTCCTGTTCTTCCCCTCAAGTCCCCACAGTCTGTTGTATCATTCTTATGCCTTTGCATCCTCATAGCTTAGCTCCCACATATCACTGAGGACATGCGATGTTTCATTTTCTATTTTTGAGTTACTCCACTTAAAATAATAGTCTCCAATCTCATCAGGTTGCTGCAAATGCTGTTAATTCACTTCTTTTTATGGCTGAGTAGTATTACATCATATTGCAATTGTAAATTGTGCTGCTATAAACATTTGTGTGCAACTAGCCTTTTCATATAATGACTTCTTTTCCTCTGGGCAGACATCCAGTAGTGGAATTGCTGCATCAAATGGTAGTTTTACTTTCAGTTCTTCAAGGAAGCTTTACACAGTTTTCCATAGTGGCTGTACCAGTTTACATCCCACCAGCAGTGTAGAAGTGTTCTCTGATCACTGCATCCACACCAATATCTACTTTTTTTTTTTTTAATTTTTTGATCATAGCTATTTTTGCAGGAGTGAGGTTGTATCTCATTGTGGTTTTTATTTTCATTTCCCTTATCATTGGTGATGTTGAGCATTTTTTCATAAGTTTGTTGGCCAGTTGTATATCTTCTTGGGAGAATTATCTATTCATGTCCTTAGCCCACTTTTTGATGAGATTGTTTTTTCCGTACTGATTTGTTTGAGTTTGTTGTAGATTCTGGATATGAGTCCTTTGTCAGATATATAGATTGTGAAGACTTTCTCCCAGTCTGTAGGTTGTCTGTTTACTCTGCTGATTGTTCTTTTTGCTGTGCAAAACCTTTTTATTTTAATTAAGTCCCAACTGTTTATCTTGTTTTTTATTGCATTTGCTTTTGGGTTCTTGGTCATGAAATCCTTGCTTAAGCCAATGTCTAGAAGTTTTTTGTTTTCAGTGTTATCTTCTAGAATTTTTGCAGTTTCAGGTCTTAGATTTAAGTCCTTAATCCATCTTGAGCTGTTTTGTATAAGGTGAGAGATGAGCATCCAGGTTTATTCTCCTCCATGTTTCTAGCCAATTATCCCAGCACCATTTGTTGAAAAGGGTGTCCTTTCCCTATTTTACATTTTTGTTTGCTTTATCAAAGATCAGTTGGCTGTAAGCTTTTGGGTTTATTTCCGGGGTCTCTATTCTGTTGCATTTGTTTCTGTTCCTATTTTTATACCAGTATCACACTGTTTGGTGACTATGGCTTTATAGTATAGTTTGAAATTAGGTAGTGTGATGTCTCCAGATTTCTTCTTTTTGCCTAGTCTTGCTTTGGCTATGTGAGCTTTTTTTCGGTTTGGTTCTACGTAAATTTTAGAATTGTTTTTTTCTAATTCTGTGAAGAATCGTGGTAGTATTTTGATGGGAATTGCGTTTAATTTGTAGCCTGCTTTTGGCAGTATGTTCTTTTTCACCATATTGATTGTATCCATCGATGAGCATGGGATGTGTTTCCATTTGCTTGTCTCATCTATAATTTTGTTCAACAGTGTTTTGTATCTTTTGTAGTTTTCCTTGCAGAGGTGTTTTGATTTCTTGGTTAGGTATATGCCTAAGTATTTTATTTTTGCAGCTGTTGTAAAATAGGTTGTGTTCTTGATTTGATTCTCTGCTTGGTTGCTGTTGGTATATAGAAGAGCTATTGATTTGTGTACATCAATCTTGTATCCAGAAACTTTGCTGAATTCTTTTATCCATTCTAGGAGCTTTCTGGAGGAGGCCTTTAGGGTTTTCAATGATCATATTGTCAGCAGACAGTGACAGTTCAACTTCTTCTTTACTAATTTGGATGCCATTGATTTCTTTCTCTTGTCTAATTGCTCTCCCTGAGACTTCCAGTATTATATTGAATGGGAGTGGTGAGAGTGGGTATCCTTGTCTTGTTCCAGTTCTCAGAGGGAATGCTTTCAACTTTTCCCCATTCGGTATTATGTTGGCTGTGGGTTTGTCATAGATGGCTTTTATTATGTTGAGGTATGTCCCTTGTATGCCAATTTTACTGAGGCTTTTAATCATAAAGGGATGGTGGATTTTGTTGAATGCTTTTTCAGCATCTACTGAGACAATCATATGACTTTTGTTTTTAATTCTGTTTATGTGATGTATCACATTTATTGACTTGCATATGTTAAACTGTCCTTGCATCCTGGTATGATACCCACTTAATCACGGTGGATTATCTTTTTGGTATGCTGTTGGATTATGTTAGCTAGTATTTTGTTAAGAAGCATTCTCAAGTGAAGTATTCTCAAGTATTCTCTGGGGAAGTGTTCTGGAAGAGATAAACCACATTTATGCTATAGAGAAATTGTAGTTCTTTAACTCTTTCTGAAAATGAACTCAAATCTTGTGTTCATAATTTCTTATTTGAAAACAAAGAAACAAAGTTGAGGCAAAAGGATTAAGTAACTTTTTATACCCACACTATATGCACTGCTATGCCTGCATAAACACAGCACAGGTACACAGCATCGCTCTTGGCTCTCTGCTCCAAATAATTCCTCCCCTACATTAGGACTGACAACAACCATGTATAATGAAAGATCAGGTCACCACCAAAATGTTTGCAGTGTCATCTGTGAATATAGCCAACTTTATCCTGATAAGAGGACCACTGAACCTGTGTTTTTTCTAATTGTTTACAGAAGCTTTGTGCTTGAGTGCCCTCATGTCCCCGCTCCATTATTTTGGCCTATGGGGTTAAAGATGAGTGGATCGGTGAAGTAGGAATGGAGATTGAGTGTCTGAATTCATCCCTCTGTTTTGGTATTGTTGTGAACACTAAACAAAAATCTGAATTCTTTTTCACTTTATGTTTCAACTTAGAATCAAGTATGAATATGTACTTTCATATTGCTAATCATATGTTCTGAGTTTTGTTTTTCTCTCTCCAAACAAAAACAAAATCCTTGGAAAGTCTCAACAGATCGCATTATTCTTCTAATTTCTATTTCTTGTTTATACACATAAATGCAATGGTAATTTGACTGTATGGCCCTGAAGTAATTAGCCTCACATTATCTCTGCAAATACACAACTGACCTCAAGATGTTCCTTAAGGTTGTTTCTTCCCTTGGAGAGATTTTCTCTCTTATAAACTCAAGGTCTCAAACATCCATAGACCTTCCTTACCGTCTTCTCCTTTGTCACTTCTGCTTATCATTATGAGGACAAGCCAGGACTCCTGGAATTTTCTTTTCTTTAATTTATTTCTTACATTATGCACAAAGGAAGGAAAGTCTGAGAACTGATTAATAACAATTAATAACACTTTTTATTTAGCATATTCACAAAAGAAATGGATCTAAATTATCAATAATTAATCACTTTTCTGTGTTTTACAGTGATAACATATTAAAACATCAGTACTAGAAAATAATAGCATATATGGCAGTCAATAGAAGTGTTAGAGCATGAATAATTGCAAATATATTTGTACAATGACCTGAACAACTCTTCTTAATGGAGGTTGAATGCTCATGGGGATATTGAGGGAATCAGAAGATGTGATGAGAGGTTAGAGGAGACATAATAGTGGGAATGTCCTTGATAAAAAAGAGTTACAGATGACAGCAGATCTGCAGCCAGATGACCTAGCATTCTTCAGACAGGAATGAAGCAGATCTGGTATGGGGGTGGCAAAGAAACAATTGATTTGCTAGCTGAAGTAGTATTGAGGTTCTTTATATCGCCAACAGATTTCAGATTAAAGTTCTGTAAAATTGTGGTTAGGAATAAAAATATCTCCATGCGGGCGAGTCCCTCTCCGGCACAAATTCGTTTCCCTGAAGATAACAAAGAGAGAAAGTAGTTACTCCTTGTATTTAACTGTGACTGTCACAAACAGTCTGTTTGTGACTTGTAGAAACAGAATATGCAGTAAATAATTGATGAATGACTGGGTAGATGAATGAACACATGGATGAATAGATGGATGAAATGATTGATGGAATAATGGATGGTGGGACAAACAAATGTATAAAAATGGACACACTTGCTCTCTGTCTAACATCTAATCTCAATAGGCATCTTTCATTCAGCAAATATTTAACAAATACTCATAACAATCACTTCATTAGTTGTTTCCACATTAAAACAGCTCTTTTGTCATTTTCAGTTTCCATCTGTCATTATATAAATACAAGCATATCTCTGTTTCCTGTTTTAAGCCTGATATTCCATGATATTTCCTTCCACATTTCACATAATTTATTCTCAGCTCTAGCCATACACACTCTATATCAACGTTGAACACACATGAAGTTTCAAGTTTCATACACTGTTGTTCGTTTTGGCTAAGATACACCTTTATTAGGCTACATTCAGGACACAGGTCCAATTTTATTTCATCTTCACACTATTTATAATCCCCTCAAGTAATAAAATCCTACCCTCTCTGGTTTTCCTCAACATCATACTCATACTTTCATTAAAGCATAGATCACCTGGAATCCTAATTCTGTATTTATTTATCTATTGTGCTAAAATGTGAATTCTTGGGTGGGCATGGTGGCTCACATCTGTAATCCCAGCACTTTGAGAGGCCAATGTGGTGGGTAGATCACTTGAGGTCATTAGTTTGAGAACAGCCCGGCCAATATGGTGAAAGTCTGTCTCTACTAAAAATGCAAAAATTAGCTGGGTATGGTGTGGTGGGTGGGCACCTGTAGTCCCAGCTACTCGGGAGACTTTGACAGAAAAATTGCTTGAACCCAGGAGGCAGAGAGCTGAGATCATGCCACTGCACTCCAGCCTGGACAATAGAGCTAGATTCCATCTCAAAAAAGAAAAGAAAAAGTAAATTCTTGAATGAAGGCCTCTGTCCTTGTCATCTTGGTATCTACAGTACCAAATATAGATCAGACATAAAAGGTCAAAGAATAAAGGAAGAAGATTCCATGGCCAGAGACTCAGCACATTTCACACAGCATTTGCAGGTGTGAAAATCAAGAATACAGGATATATGATAATGACTGGAGGAAGGCAGAGTGATCTGGAATCATCATACAGTAACCTCCTACCTTGCCAATGTTTCCTGAACCCCATGATTATTTAGCAAATGTCTGACATGCTTGATCTAAAGTAAATGTTCTGCTCTGTCATTCATTAACTCCTTCAAAATGCCCTGCCTTCCCTTAGATTTTATCACCTCCTTTGAAGGAGATCAAACATTCTCTGAGATACTTACTCCACTTTGTGTCTCACTGTGTTGTGTGAGAGAGCAAGAAGCATGCAGGTTTTCCCTCTATGCCCTACCCAGGGACTGTGCTTTTCTCTCCCAAAAGTCCCGGTCTAACTAAATTACAATGACCTGTTTACTCTTCTTCCCAAACTCAGGAGTGAGCCTCTTGAGAATTCATTCTGTTCTCGTTGAAACTTGTGCCCTTAGAGCTCAGTTCAGGAGGTGAGGAACACCATGTAGAAAACACTCAATGCAGTTGTGGACTTAGATACATTTCTTGTGTCAGTTAAGGAAAGATCAGATGAAGTTTGCCTTCTAGGAGGAGCTGTTGGGTACCTTAGTGATGTATCTAATGGTAGAGTTCAACCAACCTAGATGTTAGTTTTCTCTGTTAGGAACAATGGAATTAACTCCTCAAAGCCCCAATATCTGGCCCAATAATGAGGGTGTATTGTGAGGGTGGAGAGCATGGGTATTGGAAGTGGTGATCTTGATCATGAACAAATAGCAATTCTACCAGCCCCAGAGGAGGTGCCATGTAAATTGCAACTGATTCCCAAGAGTTATCTCTTTCCCTTAAATACAGACGGAGATAAGTTTCTACTACCTGCTGAGAAAGGCATGAAGTAGTCACTTTTCTTAAAGTTGCCATTTTTATCCAGAAAGTGACCAGGGTCAAAGGTCTTTGGATTGGGAAATTCTTTGTCATTGTGCAGCACTGAAGTCAGTGATGTCATTATGGCTGTGCCCTGGAAGTAACAAAACAGATAATCTGATTTATAAAGAAGTCTGGAAGTGAGAAGTAGTGGACATCACATAGCCCGATAGCATTGATCTTTAGATGAGGAAACTCAGGTCCAGCCAGACACAGTAATTTACATGGATGAGTTTAAGGCCAGTGATGGAATCTTGCTGAAGAGCTTTCCAATCACATTCGAAGTCTTACATCTTGGGTACTTGTGTGTAACCTCCTGAATGTGTTCTCCTGATCAAGGTTGTATGCCCTTGTCTGTCCCCACTTGCCGCTGTATTTCATCTCTTCAAATTTCACATATCTTGTATTTAGATTATGTAGATTATGATATAAAATGGAAGTCTCTGTTTATATCTGAAATGTCCAGAGTATCTGTTCATGAAACTTTTGTAAATAAACATCTAATCTATCTAAAAATCATGTCTTCTGAGATGATAACCACAATTGCAATAACAAGTAACAACTATGGAGTGTTTATTATTGCCATTTATACATTAATGTTAGTTTAAAACACTGAAAAGATGATGAAATTAGAAAAATTATCACTTCGTCATAATTCAAGTCAGGATCATCAGGTCAGGCAAGGATCATCAATTAAAGCTAGAACCAATAGGTATGTGATTCTGGAAGCAGGAGTTACACATAGTCTTAATGTACCCCCATAGATTTTTAGTAGTTTCATATAATAAGCAGATCAGGCTGGGCACAGTGGTTCACTCCTGTAATCCCAGCACTTTGGGAGGCTGAGGCAGGAGGATCATGAGGTCAAAAGAGCGAGACCATCCTGGCCAACATGGTGAAACCCTGTCTGTACTGAGAAAAAAAATTAGCTGGGCATAGTGGTGCATGCCTGTAGTCCCAGTTACTCAGGAGACAGAGGCAGGAGAATTGCTTGAACCCGGGAGGTGGAGGTTGCAGTGAGCTGAGATCATACCACTACACTCCAGACTGGTGACAGAGTGAGACTCTGTCTCAATTAAAAAAAAAAAAGCAGAACCTCTGCAATGGTGAGATCTGGAGGATACCACCATATTATGTGAGGAACTTAGCATGAGCAATAATGGCACATGTGACATTTTATGCTCGTCCCTCATCAATGGGATTCATTGGGATATTTAAAGCACCTATGTAGTTTTCTTGCCAAAATTGTAGCTGGAATCTGCCTCTAGAAAACAGTCACACAAAACCAGTCTGAGGAACATTTTAAATGACTGCTGGTCTCAAAAAGGTCAACTGATTGAAAAGAAACAAACAAGGAAAGGAACTTTCCTTGATTATAGGAGGTGAAAAGGTCAACACAAATAAATTATATGCTTGTTCCTTGCCTGGATAGTAAACTGCAGAAGAAAGAAGCCATAAAAATATTCTCAGAAAATTGGAAAAATTTAAATTAGGCTGTATTATTATTTGAACAATAACTACTGAGTATGAATACTCTATTTTGTGTATAAGAAAAATCTTTGTTTTGGGGCATACATACTGCAGTATTGAGGTTTAGATAGATTCCAGTATTGAGAAAGACAGGCCTCTCCTGGTTGTGTGCTTTGGTGAAAACAGTGTGGATTGAAGTCCTAACTCTTGTAGAAAATCAGTGATAATTAGGGCAAACCCCATTGCATCTTTATAAGTTATCAATTCTGTCTTCTCCAGAGGATGACATTAGTAATTGAAACCTTATCAATCTCATTATTTTCCTTCATGAAAATATAACTTGTATTATTTTTAATTGCATAATAATAAGTGGAATTGTGTGGCTTATAGCACAGCAATGAAAACATCTGGATGAATACAGAAACCATATGATAGAAGGTATTGTAAAGCTGCAAAGACTAAAATTGGTCTCCAGATTACAAAGGCAAAAATTGGTCCCAGTGATAGAAGAACCTCAGAGAGGTAAGTCCATACCTACAGTCAATTTTGACTGTGTTCACATCATGTTCAATTCTGATTCAGGACAGGAGATGTTGTCATTATTACTGCCTATGAGAGAGGAATAAATCCATTCTCTGAAATTCTGCATTTTTCATATATTATATCTAGTACCAAGCCATAGGTTTTCAGGCATTTCAAGAATACAACTAAGTGGTCACAAGAAGAAAAGTGTAAGAAAGGGAAAGCAATAAAAACAGGCCCACATTAGGAACATTTCTCACTTAGTTTTATGCAGCCAGCATTGTCTTGTTATCATAACTCTGACAAGAAACTTTTGAAGGAGAAAAGTTGCAGACAAAATATCTTATGAATATAAATACAGAAGCCCTAAACAAAAAGTAACAGAGCAAATACAGCTTTTTCTGTATACTTATACATATTTAGCAAGGGATGTGAGGCCAGTATATGCAATCAGACAGATGCAGAGAATCAATTTGATAAAATTGCACACATATTCATGACAAAAATTTATATAAAAATAAGAGAAGAGGGAAAATTTTCCTATCTGATAAAGAACATCTACTAACATCTTAAAGATTTCTGATAAAGAGTATCTACTAAAATAGTTAAAGCATCATTCTTAGTAGTGAAATATTAATATTCTTTTACTCTACCCTCCAGCAGATCAGAAATAAAATAAAAGGATGCCCTCTATCACCAATTCTATTCAGTGCTATCCTGGAAAGCCTAGCCAGTGCAATAATGCAATAAAGATAAATTAAGGACAAAATAATTAGAAAATAAGAAATAAAATACATATTAACCTAAATAGCAAGAAAATGTACATAGAAATTCCAAGCAAATCCACAGGTAAATTATTAGCAATGATCAGTAAATTTAGGAAAGTTGTTAGGTATAAGGTCATTAGAATAGTAAAATTAGATACAATTACATATACCAGTTACATAGAAATAAAAATTTATAACAAGAAAATATTAATTATCTAGGAAAAACATAATAATAGAGTTGTAAGCCACTATACTGAAACTAAAACATTACTGAGAAAACAGAATAAAGCACAGTAAGTTGCGAGCATAACCATATTCATGAATTTAAAAACTCAGTGCATGAACATGCTGTCTTTCCAGATTGAACTATACATTGAATGTCACTTTGATAAAAATCTCAGAAGAGTGTTTTAGGAAATTGGCACACTGATTATTTTCAACAATTATTTGAAAATGTAAACACCTAAGAGTAGCCTGTTAAGGAGACCTATTATAGGTAGGGAGTTGGAGAGAGATAGCATGGGGAGAAATGCCAGATATAGGTGATAGGGAGGAAGGCAACAAATCACACTGCCATGTGTGTACCTATGCAACAATCTTGCATGTTCTTCACATGTACCCCAAAACCTAAAATGCAATTAAAAAAGAAAAAGAAAAGAGCTTTATAAATCTTTATAGCCCCAAACAAAAGAACAGAAAGTCCATCAAGCTGCCACGTATATGAGTATTGGACTTCTCTCATCTTGTATTTTTAGAGGATTGGAGCCAAACTGGCACTTTGGAAATTTCGGAAGCACAGAAATATAGTGTAAGAGAAACAAGCTTACCTTGGGGATGAGGTAATTTCTGAACTTAATGTCAGTGGTCACTGCATGGGGCACACCGGTAGGGACAAGGTCAATGTATCTCTGGATCTCGTGCATGACAGCATCTGTATAAGGCATGTGGCTCCTATCCTGCATGCAGGGGCTCCTGTGCCTGCCAATTACAAGATCAATCTCTTCCTGGACTTTAGCTGACAAGACACAAGGAAGAACTGATGGAAATGGAGATACATAGAACATTTATCATAGCAATTCATGGCCACATTAAACATCACATAAAAATCCCAACAACATTACAAACATGAGTTACATGTCCAGAAGTACAAACAGCCGTATAAAGAGAATTGCCATAAAATAGATACATATAATTCTCCTACAAACTAGTAATTACAGTACACAAGTACATTTCTATAAATTAACACACATGACAACTAATACAAATGTAAGTAATAAATTATTTTAAAAATAAACAGAACACAATAAGTCAAGAAATTACAGTGCTTATAAACAGAAAACAATGATCAAATAGTATATGTATTATCAAAATAATACATGATGTATACTGTTAAATTGTAAGGGTTTTATAAATATATTTGTGTTTGTGTTTTTGTGCATTCATGTGTGTGTGTGGGGAGGTGCAATTAGCAATGGTACTCTCTTCACTCTTCCAGTTCCCAATTATGGCCACTTTGAACATGCTAGCAGCTTCCTCTGAAATGTATATTCATGTTTCTAAATAACCACTATCTCTTTATATTTTTTACTTAACAATTTTTAGACAATATTTAATGATTTTCTGGTATGGGAGATGAGAATTTTAATCTCCACCTGTATTCCATATATAGACACACACCCACAAAGTGATATGTACATGCACGCACACACACACACACACACAATTCTCCTACTTATCAGAATATATTTAGACCACAATTCCAGGTTATATCAGTATTCATTATTTACATCATTCTGACACACACACACACACACCTATTTATACATACATATTCTTCGTTGGCTCTTTAGTTGAATCACAATTTTATATGCTTCAAGTTAGACTATTTTCACATGCTCAGGTACATGTTTGCAACTCCCAGTAATAATTCCCCAATTATATGGAAATCTCAGACTATCAATCACATCTCTTTGCTTCTTGACATCTCCTGTACACATGTGTTATCCACCTGGTCTTTTCTGAAGTGGCTGTTTTCCAGGACTGGTGCCCAGCAGTCTCTCTACTCTCATTCTCTTACATAAGGTCTCCTGATTCCTGGCATCTATGATTTCTACTGACTTGGTTTCAGACATGAGATGGAGCACAACCTCCAGTATTGGAGAAAGTTAGTATAGAGCGTGAAATTTGTAGCAAGCACACAGGTCTATTTTTCTTCTATTAATACACAAGATACTATGCTTGAGAATTCTGATGCTGTCTGAATGCTGATATTTTATACATGACCTAATGTATGTCTCTGAAAGATTTTCCCTTTACTTCTGGTGCTCCAAAATTCTATGACCCTGTGTCCTGTGGTGCATGTTTTAATTTCATTTACTCTGCTGCACACTTGTAACTATTTACATGGCAAAATATGGGGGTCTTTTCTCTAGACTTGTTTCTTCTCTGGAGAATATCTAGCTGACTGCTGAGTCAGGAAGCAAGATGGAGAAAAATGCTGAGTCTTTGAGTCTGAGGAGTAGATCTTTCCCAAGCATTTTTTTCTGGCTTCACACCTCACACTTTTCTGGCCCCGTAAATTATTCCCAAGTACAGAACTTCTTAGCCTCAGTTTCTCTGGAGAGTGTGCCTCACTTTTCCAGTGGGAAAAAAGCAGGTACCTGATAAAAGGAGTTATGGAGAAAACCTTGGAGAGCCTCCCTTTTCAGTCTCATTTTCTACCTTCTTTGGCCCTTGATGCCTCCAAATACTCAACCTTATAAGAATCATAGTGACACATATTAGCTTTTCCTCTTGATAAATCTTCTTTTGCTGACACTTAGCTTACAACTTCATCCTCTACGCTATGTAAATTGTCAATTCTCCATTGTCTCTCTGTATTTTAGAAATTTGCCACAGCCTTGTTGGCTGTTTTCTATTCTCCTCTCTTTTTACTTCAGCAGGCTAATTTTAATTTATAATTTAGTTATTGAAATTTCAGTGGGATCCTGACATGGGGGAACAGGTGTGGTATCTGCTGCAAAACAGGAAGTATTTAAAGGTAAATTCCAGGGAAATGTAGAAATTACTCTAAAGGTAAATTGTAAATTCTAAAGAAAAGTTGTATTGGAAAGATCCAATTATTAACCCCCCCTTCCAAAACTTCCTATTTGGTAAAACAGCAGTTGTATGAAACACACTTCTAGAATGATAAAATTCCTTTAGGTATGGCCTCTGCTTAAATGAAACCACCTTTCTTAGGAGTCTAAGTTTTAGATTACTTCCCAAAGTGGAATTTATCTCGGGATGCCTCACTACCATTCTAGAATTTCCACCTATGCTTCAACAAAGATTGTTTTAATCTCCCTACCCCAGAATTAGAGCATGGAATTTTCAAAATGAGAAAAGAGATCTTCAAGAATGTACCTACTGTTCAAAGTGGACTTTTCATAATAAAACCAACATTCAATACCAGGCCAAATTATGTTGGCTCTCCCTACCACAAATTACCTCTGCTGAATTCCAGACACTTAATCAGGGCTTTATTTATTTTGCTGCTGCCATACTGTTTTTACTGATCTTGGTCATCCTCCTCCATTGTGCAAAGATGTCCTTTTTAATGATGTCATCAAATTTAGATAGATTATAGCTAATGACACAGAAATTTTAAGAATGAAGCTTCTCTGAGTGAAACAGAATGGAGGACACTGGCACTATCTTCTCAGCATTGTTCTGAAATTCACTTTATTCATCATCTGTGGTCCTACCTGTGACCTCTGGGTGCTTCAGCAGGAGCAGGAGTCCATATCTCAGAGTGGTGCTTGTTGTCTCTGTTCCAGCAACAAATAGATCAGCTACAGTGCCAACCAAGTTTTCAATAGTGAATTCAGACTCTTTGTTATCCTTTTCCTAGAAGTGATTTCATGCTTTATCTGAGAAATTATGTGCCAGCATATCTAATTACACTAAATTTTTAAAAAACATACTATGTTATAAAGTTAGCCAGAAGAGAAACTGGGTGGTACAGTATTAGAAAAAATAACCGTATGGTATGGCAGAAACTGCAGATCAGTTGACTCAAACTTTATTTCCTGATAGACCTACAAACTCCATTAATGAAATCATTTGCTGCTTAGTTTAGTTACAAAGAATTTTTATTTCCCCAGAAATATAAGCAGAAGTACACTGATGCCCTCTCTTAGTTCAATTTGTGTTATATAACAGAATACTGTAAACTTGGTAATTTAGGAGCTGGGGAGGGATAGCCTGGGAAGAAATGCCAAATGTGGGTGAAGGGGTGGAAGGAAGCAAAACACACTGCCATGCGTGTACCTATGCAACAGTCTTGCATGTTCTGCACATGTACCCCAAAACCTAAAATGCAATAAAAAATTAAAAAAAAAAGAAAAAGTTTTTTAATTTATAAATTTTATTTCAACTTATTTTTTATAAAACCATGTCTCTCAAGCAACAAGTTGTGACCTAATATTGTGTCATTAAATCAATGTATTAAGTAGAATAAGCAATAAATAAACAACAGATATGTAGTAATATGAACAATACCAAAAAAAAAAAGAAAATAAATTTATTTCTGAAGATTCTAAAGACTGGGATGTCCAAGAGCATGGCACTGGCCTCTGGCAATTGCCTTCATGCTATTTCATTGCATGGCAAAAAGTAGAAGGACAAGGAAGGGTTAGAGTGAGAAAACACAAAAGAGCCACACTCACATTGATGACATACTGTCAAGAACCACACAACTCTTGCAGTAATGATATGAGTATACTTCTAAGGGCAGAAGACGGATGACCTAATCATGTCTTGTTAGGCTGCACCTTCCAACACTGTTGCACTGGGCAATCAGTTTTAGTGCATGAACTCTAGGGGACACAATCAAACCAGAGCATGCATCTTCTTTTATTTTATTCTTATTACTCAAAACACAAATGTGAAGGAGAAGGCAGGATTGACATCATCTTGGGACATAAGTATTTGGTCATAGTCATCAAGACTTCCATACTAAATATGGTGAAAAAAAAAAAGAGAAGACACTTGACTCTCTGATACTTCAGGGCTACCATATATTATTTCTAATCTAGCCCACCATAAGACTTCTTGTATTTGAGATACATAAACAAACTATTTGGTTAAGCTCTTGATATAGTTTGGATAATAAATAATTGTCTCCCCAAATCTTTAGTTGAAATTCAATCCCCAGTGTTGTTTTTGGGACCTGGGGAGAGGTGACTGGATCATGGGGGTAAATTCCTCATGAATGTTTTTTCCTTTGATGCTATCCTAAAAATAAGCGAGTTCACGTAAGATCTGGTTGTTTACAATTGTTTCTCCAACTTGCTTCTCCTATTACCATGTGATGTGCCTGTTGCTGCTTTGCCTTCTGCAATGAGCAAATGCTCCCTGAGGACTCTCCAAAAGCTGAGCAGATGCCAGCATCATACTAGTACAGCCTGCAGAACTGTGGGCCAAGCAGACCTCATTTTCTTATAAATTATCTGGCCTCAGGTATTTCTTCATAGCAATGCAAGAATAGCCTAACCCATTCATTTTTATGAATTGTTCTTATTTTTAAGTGAAAACAATTTTAGTTTACAAATATAGGTAAATTAGGGCCATACTATGAAAAGTGTTACTTTCTTGAATCAAGAGTTTGCAATTCTCTTCTTTCATCAAAAATTTACAAAGACTCAGTATTGCCTACATATTCATTATGAAGCTGAAATTGTTTAAAACAAATATGTCAACAAAACCAAGAATAAAATATAATGAAAGAGAATGAGCTCACAAAGACAAGATATGTCTGACAAAATTGCAATCCAGATTGGAGGCAACAGGCAACTTATTCTAGTGAACAAGTTCAGGAATAAATAGGAATATAAAAAGTGAAGAAAAATGTGAATTATTAATACAAAGACTTGAGGTATTAACTGCCTATATTGGATGCAAAGGAGTAGGGGTAATGCAAATGTCAAGGCTAAGGGACTAATCAAATAAAGATCTCATAAATGGAAAGTGTGAATACACCTTCAATAAGTATTTGAATTAGCAATCAAGAACTCCCATGCTAAAAAATTTCCAGCTCAAAATATCTTCACTAGTGAATTCTACAAAAATAATTTAAAAAGAGCTCAGCTCCAAGGGAAAAGGAAAGGGACCTTGTGTGAACAATGCAATGTACTCAATAAGTCTCAAAACCACAGCTCACTACAATACTTGTGCTCATGAAGGCAAAGAAGCCCACCTTGACTTCAGATCCTAGCAGTCTTCCAGATTGGGTAGGGAAGCAGAGAACACTCCCGCCTGCCTTTTCCATAGATTATTAAGTCTCTCAGTGTTTGACCTTTGCCAGCTTCTTACTTTATTTGTGTGTGTGTGTGTGTGTGTGTGTGTATGTGTGTTTGTGAGTTGTAAATTCTTCCTAAGAGTTGACCAGTAAACTCCATTACTCTCTCTTTAACACTCTATTTGGCCTATAATTATTCACCTGTAATATTGACTCTTGCTTTGAGGATAATTGGTCATTGACTTCTCTGTCAGCCAACTGGAAATCTCTGATGCCTCAGGCTGTGGAAAGGTCTGAGAGATGTACAGTGGCTTAGACTCCACTCTTTGGTACAAAGGAGGACAATGTTGAGTGGGGCTTAAGTGGGCCTGCCTATCCTCTGGTCTCCCAACAGCAGGTGCAAGCACCACCACTGATGGGGGTGGCAGGAGAGTTACATAGACTCTGTAAGATTTCCTTGGTTATAAATAGCCTTAGTATGGTGGTTTTCTCAAATGCCAGCTGTACTAGCAATGTACTGGACTTGTGAATACACTCAAGACCTTCTGATTAGGTGGGATAATGTGAGTATGGTGTTAGCTGAGATAAGACAAAAGTTTTCTCCTTCACAAATGCTGTGTTATTTTGCCAGAAGATGTAATAGACTGTGCCCATTGGTTTCCAGCTAGGAGATGTTTCTTGCAGGGGAGAGCCACCTACAGTGGTAGCTGTAGGATCTGTGCTTGGCTTATATTTCCCAGGGGAACATGTAAAAGAATGAAATATGGTTTTGGCCGGGCATGGTGGCTCACGCCTGTAATCCCAGCACTTTGGGAGGCCAAGGCGGGTGGATCACAAGGTCAAGAGATCAAGATCATCCTGGTCAACATGGTGAACCCCCGTCTCTCTAAAGATACAAAAAATTATCTGGGCCTGGTGGCGCGTGCCTGTAGTCCCAGCTACTTGGGAGGCTGAGGCAGGAGAATTGCCTGAACCCAGGAGGCAGAGGTTTCGGTGAGCTGAGATCATGCCATTGCACTCCAGCCTGGGTAACAAGAGAGAAACTCTGTCTCAAAAAAAAAAAAGAAGAGAAAAAAGAAATATGATTTCTCTATCTCACCATATACAACAATTCATTCAAGATAGACTAAAGACATTTATGAGACTTGAAATCATAAAAATTCTAGACAAAACCCTAGAAAAAACTCTTCTGAGCTTTGGTATAGGCTAAGGATTTATAAGTCAGTGTTTAAAAGCAATTTCAACAAAAAAAGTTGACAATAGGACCTAAGTAAACTAAAGAGCTTCTGCACAGTAAAAGAAATGACAAGCAGAGTAAACGTACAACCTACAGAATGAGCGAAAATATTGTCAAAATATACCTTCAACAAAGGACTGTTTTTCAGAATCTACAAGGAGCTCAAAACAGCAGGAAAAGAAACCCAAGTAATCTTGTTAAAAAGTGGGCAAATAAGATGAACAGAAATTTTTCAAAAGAAGGTATACAAATGGAGAGTGAAGCAGGATGGCAGAATAGAATGCTTCACTGATTATTCCTCCTGCAAGGACATCAATTTAACAGCTCTTTACACAAAATGTACCTTCATGAAACCAAAATCAGATGGGCACCTAGATTTAAATGTATATCATTGAAAGAGGAACTGAACAGGTAGAAAAAATAGTACTGAATTACTGACAGCCTCTTTTCCCCTGGAAGCAGTGGCATGATTCAGAGAACATTTCTTAATATAAGCATAGCAATTGTAGAGCATAAAATCAGTGCTGTTCCGTTATGGAGAAAGGAAAACCAGCCCAAATTCAACTGATGCCCACTGATGCATTTAAACCAGCCCTGGCCAAAGGTGAATCTTTGAAACCAGTAGTTGGAACTGAGTTTCTACAAGCCTCATCACTGTGGGCTATAGAACTCTGGGACTGTAAATAAACTTGAAAGGCAGTCTAGGCTACAAGGACTATAACTTTTATGTGAGTCCTAGTGTTGAATTGGGTGAAGAGACAGTACACTGGGGATGGGGATGTGCAACCTCCTGAGACACAAGCTGTGGATGGGTAAGGGAATACTATCATCCTCCATCTCCTAACCCGAAGCTGCCCAGCTTTCACTTCCAAAAGAGACTCCATTGCCTTTAGAAAGGAAAGGGAAGAGTGAGAAGGACTGCATTTTGTGATCTGAGTGCCAGCTGGGCTATGGTAGAGCAGAACACCAAGTAGACTTCTAAGGTTTTTAACTAGTCTTGGGCTTCTGGGTAGTACCTCTGGACATACATAGGGACTGAAGGAACTTGCTGAACTGAAGGGAAGAACACAGGCCCGGCTGAATTCACCACCAGCTGATTGTAGAACCCCAGATCCTTGAAAACATGGCAGTAGCTAGGGAGTAGTTACAGCAGGCTTTGGACAATATCCAGTGCTCTGCTGACTTTAAGCCTAACCCTGTGCAGTCACAGTGGTGGTGGATACATGGGTGCTTGTGTTACTTCATCTTCAGCTTTGGTTGGCTCAGAACAGAGAGAGAGAGACTTTGTTTATTTGGGAGAAACTAAGGGAAGAGAACAAGGGTTTCTGCCTGGTAATCTGGAGAATTCTTTTGGAGCTTGTCCAAGATTATCAAGGCAGTATATCTACAAGTCTTCAAGAACCACTGCATTATTGGGCTTGGAGTGCCCCTAAAGCAGATACAGCTTAGATTACTACACAACTGATTTCCCATTTATTAAAAAAAAGTGCAATTCACTGTCAGTGCAGTATTCTAGGGGCAAATTGAAAACAGGTTCAGTCCTTTCTAATATCTGGAAAGTCTACCAAGAAGGATGGGTACAAAAAAAATCCCAGACTTCAAACATGACAAAAATACACAACTCTTGAATGTTCAGCCACAGATGAACATCTACAGGTATAAAGAAAATCCAGCTAAAAGAACGTGTGCTAACCCAATGCAAAGAAATTAAGAACCTAGAAAAACGATTAGATGAGAGGCTAACTAGAATAAACAGCTTAGAGAAGAATATAAACGACCTAATGGAGCTGAAAAACACAGCACGAGAACTTCAAGAAACATACACAAGTTTCAATAGCTGAATCGACCAAATAGTAGAAAGGATATCAGACTGAAGATCAACTCAATGAAATAAGAGTGAAAAGAAATGAACAAAGCCTCCAAGAAATATGGGATTATGTGAAAAGACCTAATCTATGTTTGCTAAGTATACCTGAATGTGATGGAGAGAATGAATCCAAGCTGGAGAACACTCTTCAGGATACTATCCAGGAGAACTTCCCCAACCAAGAGAGGCAGGCCAATATTCAAGTCCAGGAAATACAGAGAACACCACAAAGATATTTCACAAGAACAGCAACCCCAAGGCACATAATCGTCAGAGTCACCAGGGTTGAAATGAAAGAAAAAATGCTAAGGGCAGCCAGAGAGAAAGCAGGGGTTACCCACAGAGAGAAGCCCATCAGATTCACAGCAGATCTCTTGGGAGAAACCCTACAAGCCAGAAGAGAGTGGAAGCCAATATTCAACATCCTTAAAGAAAAGAACTTTCAACTCTGAATTTCATATCCAGCCAAACTAAGCTTCATAAGTGAAGAAGAAAGGAAATCCTTCATAGGCAAGCAATTGCTGAGAGATTTCATCACCACCAGGCCTGCCTTACAAGTGCCTCCTGAAAGAAGCACTAAACAAGGAAAGAAACAACCAGTACCAGACACTCCAAAAACAGACCAAATGGTAAAGACCATTGACACAATGAAAAAAATCCATCAACTAATGGGCAAAACATCCAGCTAGCATAAAAATGGCAGGGTCAAATTCACACATAACAATACTAACCTTAAATGTAAATAGGCTAAATGCCCCATTCAAAAGACACATACTGGCAAATTGGGTAACAAGTCAAGACCCACTGGTGTGCTGTTTTCAGGAAACCCATCTCATGTGCAAGAACACAAATAGGTTAAAAATAAAGCGATAGAGGAAGATTTATCAAGCAAATGGAGAGGAAAAAAAAAAGCACGAGTTGTAATCCTAGTCTCTGATAAAATGGACTTTAAATCAACGAAGATGAAAAGAGACAAAAAAAGGGCATTACATAATGGTAAAAGGATCAATGCATCAAGAAGAGCTAAGGATCCTAAATATATATGCACCCAATACAGGAGCACCCAGGTACATAAAGCAAGTTCTTAAAGACCTAAAAAGAGACTTAAGACTCCCACCCAATAATAGTGGGAGACTTTAACAATCCACTGTCCATATTAGACAGATCAACAAGACAGAAAATGAACAAGGATATCCAGGACTTGAGCTCAGATCTGGACCAAGCAGACCTAATAGACATCTACAGAAATCTCCACCCCAAATCCACAGAATATATATTATTCTCACACCACATGGCACCTACTCTAAAACTGACCACATAATTGGAAGCAAATCACTCCTCAGCAAATGCAAAAGAATGCAAATCATAACAAACAGTCTCTCAGACCACAGTGCAATCAAATTAGAACTCAGAATTAAGAAACTCACTCAGAACTGCACAGCTTCATGGAAACTGAACAACTGGCTCCTGAATGTCAACTGGATAAACAATGAAATGAAGACAAATAAAGATGTCCTTCAAAACCAATGAGAATGAAGACACAGTGTACCAGAATCTCTGGGACACATTTAAAGCAGTGTGTAGAGGAAAATTTATAGAAATAAATGCCTACCAGAGAAGTGAGGAAAGATCTAAAATCGACACCCTATAATCAAAATTGAAAGAGCTGGAGAAGCAAGATCAAAAAAAAAAAACTCAAAAGCTAGCAGAAGACAAGAAATAACTAAGATCAGAGCAGAACTGAAGGAGATAGAGACACAAAAAAGTCCTTCAAAAACTCAATAAATCCAGGAGCTGGGATTTTGAAAAGATCAATAAAATACACAGTCCACTAGCCAGATTAATAAAAAAGAAAAGGGAGAAGAATCAAATAGATGCAATAAAAAATGATAAAGGGGTTATTACCACTGACTCCACAGAAATAGAAATTACAATCAGAGACTACTACAAACAACTATATGCACATGAACCAGTAAACCTGCAAGAAATGTATAAATTCCTGGACACTTGCAACCTGCAAGCCTAAACCAGGAAGAAGTTGAAACCTTGAACAGACCAATAACAAGGGCTGAGGTTGAGGCAGCAATTAATAGCCTACCAAACAAAAAACATGCAGGTCCAGATGGGTTCACAGCCGAATTAAACCAGATGTTCAAAGAGGTGCTAGTACCATTCCTTCTGAAACTATTCCAAACAATCCAAAAAGAGAGAATCCTTCCAAAATCATTTTATGAGAACAACATCATGCTGATACCAAAACCCAGCAGAGACTCCACAAGAAAAGAAAACTGTAGGTCAATATCCATGAGGAACACAGATACAAAAATCTTGAATAAAATACTGGCAAACCGATTGCAACAGCACATCAAAAAGTTTATTCATCACAATCAAGTAGGCTTCATTCTGGGGATGAAAGACTGGTTCAACATACACAGGTCTATAAATGTAATCCACCACATAAACAAAACCAAAAACAAAAACCACGTAATTATCTCAATAGATGTGGAGAAGGCCTTGGACAAAATTTGACAGCACTTTATGCTAAAAACTCTCAATAAACTAGGTATCGAAGGAACATATCTCAAAATAATAAAAGCTATATAAGACAAACCTACAGCCAATATCATCCTGAATGGGCAAAAACTGGAAGCATTTCCTTTGAAATCCGGTCCTACACCAGGATGCCCTCTGTCACCACTCCTATTCAATATTGGATGGGAAGTTCAATTAGAGAAATTAGGCAAGAAAAAAAGGTATTCTGTTAGGAAAAGAGGAAGTCAAATTGTCTCTATTTGCAGATGACATGATTGTGTATTTAGAAGACCCTATCATCTCAGCCCAAAATCTCCTGAAACTATTAAGCAACTTCAGCAAAGTCTTGGGATAGAAAATCAATGTGCAGAAATCACAAGTATTTCTATACACCAATAACAGACTAACAGAGAGCCAAATCATGAGCAAACTCCCATTCACAACTGCTTCAAAGAGAATAAAATACCTAGGAGTAGAACTAACTAAGAACATAAAGGACCTCTTCAAGGAGAACTACAAACCACTGCTCAAGGAAATAAGAGAAAACAAAAACAAATGGAGAAACATTCCATGCTCATGGTTAGGAAGAATCAATATCAGGAAAATGGCCATGCTGCCCAAAGTAATTTCTACATTCCATGCTATATCCCCATCAAGCTACCAATGACCTTCTTCACAGAACTGAAAAAAAAAAACACCTTAAACTTCATATGGAACCAAAAGAGAGCCTGCATAGCCAAGACAATCCTAAGCAAAAAGAACAAAGCCAGAGGAATCATGCTACCTGGTTTCAAACCATACTACAAAGCTATAGTAATCAAAACAGCATGGTACTGGTACCAAAACAGAGATATAGACCAATGGAATGGAACAGAGGCCTTGGAGGTAAGCCACACATTTACAACCATCTGACTTTTGACAAACCTCACAAACACAAGCAATGGGGAAAATATTCCCTGTTTAATAAATGGTGTTGGGAAAACTGGTGAGCCATGTGCAAAAAGCAGAAACTGGACCCCTTCCTGACATCTTACCCTAAAATTTACTCCAGGTGGATTAAAGATTTAAACATAAGACCTACCATAAGAACCCTTGAAGAAAACCTAGGCAAAACCATTCAGGACATAGGCATATGCAAGGA